>PQXH01000280.1:0-38788 GCA_004786125.1 Botrytis tulipae
CTATATAGTCTTAGACTGAAGGTGGACGTTAATTCAATCAATCAATCAATCAATCGATTGCTCGAATTAACATGGACTCAGCATATTGGATAGACCGATGCCAACAGCTGGAAGCCCGTATAATTGAGCAAGACCGGGAGATAAAAGATAAAACACAACAATTGGAGGATGCAGACGAACACGCCAAATTTGTCGAGACCGAACGAAAGGCTCTGAAGCAAGAAATAAAGAATATGCAAAACGAAATGGAGATCCAACGGAAAAATACAAGCACGTTGGCTCGCATTGGCGTTGCTGTACGGGTCCGTTTTCTTGAACATGCTAAAGCTCAGGTTATGGGTCTCCATAAACTCAATTTCGATGCCAAGTTCGTTCAAAGAGGAAATGATGCGGCACATAGAGCATACGGCGCTGTAGATGCTACTATATTTACTGGGGACTATCTTACAGACCGCGAAAAGAGACAACTGGAAGAGGTTTACGGTCTCATTTACGACGGCTTATCTCCTCACAATTATGGGGATATGCCACCACGCATGCTTCAAGCAATTGATCATCAGGGTAGTATTGTTTCACTTTATGCCTTGAGTAACGGGTCGATGTCAATTCGGGAAAAACAAGCTGCAGGCGATAGCATGGACTTTCTGAAAAAAAAGCGCATAGAGCTAGGAGATGAGGCATTTGAGAAAGACGAGGACGTTGCACGACACTTGCGGAGACTTGGAGAGTTCGCAGACCTCATCATCGCAAAATCTCGACGGCAGGGTGCTATGACGCATGGCACACACCCAGGGACACCTTCCTCTAGTTATGGACCTCCTCAAAGTCAACCATTTCGTCAAAATCGTTCCAGCCCTCCTCATCCGCATCGTGGCAAGAGACCTAGAAGAGAAAAGAGTCCGTCACTTTGATCTGAATGTGAGTTCCCAATCGAGTTGGCTCAATGTTCCATTGAAATTTACTGACTGGGTGATTTTAAAGGGTTCCGATGATTTTGTCATCTTGTCACAACGATTACTCGACTCACAAAACATCATCGCCCCACTTTCTTAAATGTGCCTGTTCAGTCTTTCTCGAGTTCGATTATATACACTGTCAATTGGATTCTGAAGTTTGCCAAGCATTTGAGAAGGATATATGCGGGTTCAATTTTGCTGTAACAAAATAAGGGGTATTGCACCGTTCATAAAGAATCTTTGATTAAAATTTTGCGGAGAAATACTGGATGAGTTCCCATTGTATGCATTCATCTCAGGTTCTCAAATGTTATCATCTGAGGTGGGGAGTGAAGTTAGAAAGGGGCCTCGCTTAATCACTAGCATCGAGTGAATCCATGATCTACTGTGATCGAGAGCTGCAGGTGGTCAAACTTCTAACTAGCTCGACCTTTCTAATTTTCCTCATTCACTTTTTTTTGATACAGCAGTGGTTAGATGGGAATAAAGGTGACAATTTACTGAACAAGGACTTTGGACTTGTATGTTAGTCCAATCGATATTGTCTTTTATTCTGTCTCACAAAGTTTGTTAGTTCTTGGTAGAAGTTTAATTAATAAAGATGAAAATTGATTGTGGTTTTATGACATTCAATTAAAGTTCATGAGAATACAAGGGAGAGACATCCTCTAGGCAAGTTCCTTAGATACAGATTGGTTTTAAATCTGATAGGGATATAATTCGAAGCAGTGAATCCAAAATGTAACAAGTAGGGGATTACATTGGCTAGAAACAGTGACGTGTGTGAATTATGACTATTAACAAGTCTGGAGTTGAGTAGAGTAATAAGTAGCCTGGAGCTCGGACCTAATCTGTTCAACATTTGCTCTAGAAATATTTCAACAAGCAACCACAACTTCAATTTCTCTTACCTGGAACCTTGTCTTAAAAACATCTCAAGCTTTGCAAAGACATGCCCACCCATAAGGCATAGAATACTTGCCTTATCAACCAGAATCTCCTTTAACTGACCAACTCCGGTATCATGACGTCCGAAAGAGATTTGAGAAGAGATCATGAGAGAGATAGAGATAAAGTTGCTGAGCTCAACAGACAAAACGAAAAAATTGAACTGGTCCAGCTCGAAAACTTTTATCGCATGAAGAGTAGTGCCGTAAAGATTCACGATGATAAGTATGGTAGCAAGGAAAGATGGAGCGACATGATCATCGTTAGTTACTCGATAACTCTGTATGGTTTGAAGATCAATGACTCACATATAATTTAGAATGCCTCACAGAACAGTACTCTCTTAACGCCAGCCGAATTTACAATCCAAGATAAACACGGCAAAAGACGTACAGTTAAGATTGGCCCCAAAACAAGTGCACATGATGTGAAGAGGGCTATTGATCTGTATGATGCGGCAAAATACGAAGAGCAGAAGAAGAGAGAGATGGCTGATTGGGAGCAGAGTAAAGAGGAGTTTGGCTCTCGGTTGCGTGTAAGTTTCATTGGTATCCTTGCCAATCGCTCTATACTGATGATCTGTACAGGAAATTTTGAGGGAAAAGAATCGCATTCTAGGCTTTAGTCCGAGAGATGAATCCTTTGACGCATGCTTCAGTGATTTGGGCTACAGCGCCCACACAACCCCAGCGCATGTCACCTATCATACATCCTTCCGTCAGCCAACTCTGGACCTGAAGCTCGAGAGGGAGAATTCTCGACTATCGGATCAACTTCGTACTGCACAGAAACAACTCGCAGAAGCTAGGGAACAATACAGAACCATCGAATATGAAAACAACAAACTCATCCAAGAGAATGTAGAGGTTTCTGAATCTTTGGATTCAACACAGAAGCTACTAGAACAGATTGCAGAGAATAGAGACGAGCATGTCAAGACAAATAGAAGATATGCAGAAGAAAATAGAAAGCTGGAATCTGAACTAGAATCAGCACAGGCACAAATCCAATCACAAACACAAGCTCAGACACAATCACAGCCACGATCGTGGTGGTCATCAGCACGCAAAGTTACCTTTGATGATACCAGCGAGCAGTTGCGTGAGGAAGTTAAAGACTTGACTAGATCCTTGGAGAACATGAAGAGTGGTAGGGAGCCACACAATATTCTCCGAGATGTCGGAGTCGGAACTCGCCTCGAATTCTTACAACTTTCTAAGGCGCATGAATACCCCGTCATACGCCATCATACTCATCACAGAATTGTTTCTAGCAGTTCTAACCCAGAGCTTAATATGGATCTTGGTGCTAAGAGTACAAATATTGACGGAAGCAGTCTATACGGAGGAAACATTCGAGCAGATGCGGCTCTTCTAAGTATCAACTCAAGTCATAGAGTCAAGTTCGAACAAACATTCAAGTATATCTATCGAGTTGCATTTATCGAGGTTACAAAGGGCTGCTCTGACAAGTATGCTCCACAATGCAAGGTTACCGAGATGGCGAACTTGAGAGGAACAATGGCACACCTAGGATGTTTCACGAGACACACGCCTGATAAGGACGCCGACGATAGATTCTTGGCTTTGTCGGTATATTGTGAAGGAGAGTACGAAGATATTGATCGAAGAGCAACATCGGCCCTCCAAGCAGCCAAGACGTTCAGTAGCGATCTTAGAGTTGTCGAAGCTTGTAACAAGATGCGTGGGATCTGTGACTCCCTTGTCGAAAGAACCAAGAGTGATGGTCGTCATTCGACGTCATTCACAGGTGGCGGTGTCGGTGGTAAATACATTTAAGAGTGAGATGGTGGAGGACTAAGGGCTGGAACTGATGTCGGCAGTGGTAGTGGTGTTAGGTAAAGGTATACATGAAGGTCAAGAATGACTGGTAATGATATCACGGAGCAAAGGTCTATCATAGTATGGTGTGTATATACACTGTTCTAACGTTGATTTACGGTGACGAGTATAGTTATAGGGTGGATAGCGATTAATATAACTAGGCAGCTTCGTCTAATTCAACTAGCATAAAAGCGCATCAACGTGCCATCCGACGACTTGAAAGTGAGAGTAAAATGAATTGAACTAAGCTAAAAGTTGCAATGAAAATTTGAAGACAACAAGGTGATTTTAGTTTCTCAAAGATATATTCCTGGTCTGCATCTTTTGCTTTCATCATCCATGTATAGCTCAGCAAAATTTACCACGTCATGTCTTCACCATCAGTACAATCCAAAGCTCCCACCAATCTAGATGCCAGAGAATGCCGATTATCAACAGTGGTTCGAATGTCAAAGAAACTTCTTGAAGGAATTTGTCTTTATATTTGGAAGCTGCTGGCTGCCCCTCTTTGCAAAGTTGGAGTGAGTTTACTATCCTAATTTTCTACTCATAGCCCAATTTGAAGGACAATGGTTGACATATTCTTGCAACAGAACCGCATTATCTCTCGTTATCATAAAGTCGCCGATGCTGAAGCTGCAATTCACGCTCTCAAGGCACAACTGGTTGCTCAACACGGCAGCTTCGAGCAGGAACGCAAGACTTACAAAGATAGAGAGGCAAGACTACAACAACAGCTGGATGAGTACAAGTCCAAATTCCTGGAGCTTGAGGAGAAAATGCCATTTCTACAGCATTTAGCAAGAGTAGGCGCTGCTGTTCGTTGCCGTGCTCTGTAGCATGCCAAGGGTGGTGGATCTTTGGGGAAGGAAAGGATAAATTTACGAATATTCGTGGAGAGGTTGATATGAAGGTTATTAAGCAGGGTAATATCGCTTCTCATTGGGGTGATGTAAAAGCGGACTACAGTCTCTATCAATTGGGATATAAGCATTTACAAACGTATGAGGCATTATTTCAAAGCATTTACACGTTCAAACCGAGTGATCCCTTCCTCAGATCTCTTACATCATCCAGTAAGGTCACAGAGGCTTTCAATCTACGAGGTACAATGTCATTTTTGTTTGTCATTCACAAATTCGACTAGATCTACAAGCCACGATGCCTGCTTTTCTTCCTTGTTTCGGGAGTTTGGAAATATGATCCATGCGAATAAAAACCCGAGATTGTTCGACAAAGACCTCAAGGTAGAAGAGAATCTGATTTTGATGCGCAAAATTGTAGATGAAGTCAGCATATTAGACAAAAGATGGAGAAACAGTCATCGAGGTATTGAATATAGCTTTTGAAAAGAAAGTCTTTCTCAATCCATCTCATCTTATGTGCCCACGTCCTCCTGCATTGATGATACTTTTATATGTGGTACTGGCGAGTGAATGAATAGAATCCATAATGTTGCTTTTCCACTACTTCACAAACAATTGTGATAATTCACTCTAAATTCAACTCTGAAAGTGAATAGAGTAGATCAAGAATCAATTTATCTGAGGGTGGGGATACTTATCCCCCCATTTTGTCCTTTTATAATCTTGAGCAGAACAACTCCAGTTCCAGTTCTCGATCTTCATCTCATACTCTTCACAATGATGGATCCCGATCTTTCTCGAGACGCCCTCGCCACCTTGAACGAAGAGGAATGTCAACTCTTGAAATTGCACGACAAATTCATCGCTATCGATGTCAATCTTCTACGGGCCAAGTACGAGCATCAGCAGAAGCTGAACAACTTTGCAGCCAGAAAAGATATCTGGTATGAGAGCATTAATCAATTGTTCAAGGTAAAATCTATTACACCAAGTCATTTCGATAAATTACTAATATTTTAAAGAGCTTCCTTGGATTACTTTCCGGTGGCCAGACTCAACTAAATTCGATGCAACTCACACATGATGATATCGAAGTAACTCTAGGAACGCAAGATGATGAGCACAGTATCAACAAAGCATGGGAAGAAAGTATGAAAAATATGGCCGAGAGTCTTATGGCCGAGAAGTCTAGAAATGTTTCCACTCACCATGAGCAAAAAAAGGTAAGCAAGTATCATCGAACTTCTCACAGCTTAATACATAGTAGTTGCTAACTAGTGGTCTGTGATTCAGGATATCTTGAAAAGTATCGACATCCTTCTCGATACTCCAAATTCTATGGTCTCCAATATCGACAATAACAATGAAGCTTCTACCGACCACACTCAGTCGCTAGTCTTCGCCTTGGCCAAAAATGCTTCTCTCAAATTAGAACTTGCAAAGGCCGAGTACGAATTAGGACGTGTTAGAAGCCTTGGATCCTATACTGGTGGTACCTCATCACAAGAAATCTTAACCTTGAAGCAGAAATTGGGACAGGTTGAAGATGAAAAGGCTGGACTTGTGTTGGGACTTTCTGCTACCGAGGATGAACTTGAATCGACACGGGCATCGCTTACCGATGCATACACGGAGATCGAGAGCCTGGAATACAAGCTGAATGGAAAGAATCATCCAAATCATGATCTTCGTACACTTGCTGTTAATGTCCGCCTTCGCTTTCTGAACCAAGCAACTCGACGCAACAATCGTGGCAATTATACAGCAGTACGTGGTCTTAAAGCCACCGACGTGGGCGCTATTGAGCGTGGCTCAGCTGCTGTACATGGTGGAGATGTCCGAACTGATGCCTTTATGATTCGGAATAACATACACAACAAGTTCAAAGATGGCTATGAATCGCTTTTCTTGCGTGTGTATGGTGTCTCTGTCGATGAGGTTTCTCAAGGAAGAGATGGCAAATATCGTCTTGGCTCCAAATATGTCGAAATGGCTGATTTAAGAGGCACAATGTCGCACTGTTTGTCGTTCTCCGAACTTTCACACGATCAGGGAATGGATTATAGATTTGACGGTTTACGATTTGAGTGTGATTCTATTTATCAAGAATATCTTGGACAATCAGGATCGGTAGCTAAGGCACAAGATGCATTCAATAATGACCAAGTCATCGATGCACACCTTATCACCATGGGAAATATAGCTGATCACATTGTTGGCCTAGAGAAGCAAAGACTCAGGGGCGAGTAAAGGTTTAAGGGATTGGTTGTAGTCTGAACAGAGAATAGCTCTGATTAGTTAGCCAAATTAAGATGAAATAAGCAGGACTGTGGAAAGCTTTCGAGCAAACACAGATCTACTGACGCATTGTGGCGACGGACAAAATGAAACACGATCACAACAAAGCGTCGCTCAATATTTATGTGACTAATTGCGAGTACTCTCTGATGATACATGTCTGCTATTGAATAGTGTGCTACTGCTATCATATCCATTCCAGCTCACCGATACAATTCCCCCTTTTCGTTCTATCTAGCTACCCCCCAGCCTCCAAATTTTCAAATGTCCAAGTCTGATTTGGGCTCTACTGTCTTTCGAAGTTCTACGGTCTTCCTAATTAACTAACTGACTAGCCTATATGTTCGCTGTTTCCGTGAAGATTGCTTCAGGTACGGTCATAATACTGCTCTCTAAGAGCCGTAATTGAAAGCATTTAAGCACTCTGTAGTAGTAGAATATTCGTCCCTTAGATATTTAAGAATCATGCGCGAACTAAATCCAACTTCGTACTTCTCACATCAACTTCGACACCAGTTCATCGACACCAATAAACCGGCACCAAAATATTAACATCACCACTTCGACATTGATACTTCAGTCACTAACCACCACTTAAAGTCTAAGCACCATGACTTTCCTCGGTCCTTCTACCACTAAGAAAGTCAAGGGTATAAAATCCTCCATTCATGAGGATATCAGAGTAAGTACTATCTCAACCTCACCACACGACCACAAATTCCCAATCTATCAGTACTGATTTTTCCCCCCATCTAGCGACCACTCGCTCTCCTTAGTCAAAACGTTAACCGTTCCAAGCCTTCTACTGAAAGACCCAGCTCTTACATAACCAACGAATCCAAGAAAGCCATATCTGTCTTGATAAATCAGCATGAGCAAGCCAAGTCTGAGCTTGAAGACCACAAATCATCCGAGTCGAAGATGAAGAATGAAGTTGAAGAACTGCGCACACAAATTCAAGAGCTTCACGATACCATCAAACATGACCGAGATGACCTGAGGGAATTGAACAAAATTATCGAGGGGGACATTCAAGGAACCTCTTCTGTTCCCGATACACATGAAGCCCTTCTCGAAAAGTTAATCGCCAAAGAAGCTGCCATTGATCGAGAAATCTTAAATCTTCGGGATGATAAAGTTAGTTCGAGAGCTGAACTTTGGTTTGACGCTGTGGGAAGAGTAGACGAATCGATTGTACATCCCAATCAAGCTAGCCGAGACAGAAACCTAGCCATGCGCAAGGAAATGTATATTAGGACCAAGCGTTCTATTGCTCAAGAAACAAAAGTCGCGCTATTATCAACAAAAGAGGATATTCGAAAGCAGAAACTCGACATATTGCGCAATGATAGTGTTGCAGGCCACGTACCGCTTGCTCCTCCTTCGCCGATTTCCATGGATAGCGATCAAATCTCATTTGTAGCTGAAACTCCACTTGCTGATCCTTTCGTCGAGAATGTTCCACAAAATAGAGATGGCTCTTGGGCTACGATCTACGGAGAAGAATCCTCGACTAGACCGAGTCGTATTTTTAGTGAAAACAATCGGACAGCACAAGATAGTCATAGAACAACACTCAATAGAGAACAATCTTCCAACGTCTTTGGCGGTATATTTGATGAAGACACGCAGACAGAAGAAGATAGTCATAGGGCAGCACTTGAGGAGAACAGATCCCTCAGACTCCAAATCCAGACTACCGAGCGGAAAGTCCAAGAATGGGAGGGAAATTTCGATCGCTTTAAACTCGAAACCCAAGCCACGATTGCAAGACTAGCTTCTGAAATTTCTTTCAGTGAAGAATCTCTCCAGGAGTATAAGAACGCTCTAGACGATGCTGATGAAGTGCGCGGACAATTGGTACACGATTTAGCACAGATAGAAGAAGAGAAAAGTCGTCTCTGTGTGATAGTTGAAGAGGTTGGCCTTCCTATCTTAGCACGAAACGCTGAGAATATGAAGCGAATCAAGCGCGATGGCGTTTTTACAACACTCGGCAACAGTCATCTTCCATTCAACGAAAATCTTGTCCACAATGGAAATTATGCCGCAACTGGAGGTCACATCGATGCACATCTTGCCTCTATTCTTCTCAGCGAAAAGGAAATTGTGAGTGGTCCCGTCATCAGCCACGAAATGTTTCTCAACATGTATGGCGTTTCTGTGGGTGAATACCGTCACTTGTACAAAGTATCTGACAGACTCGATGAGATGTTCAATATGCATGCCATGCTTGTGGAATCTGGTTCTTTTACTGAAAAGACACTTTCCGAGACTCGAGACTCTTTGTTTCAGAATTTGTTCACACAGGGGTTGCTTCAATTCGATACGATTGACGCGCCTAGCGCGGTGGAGAAAGGTCGTATTTTCGACTCGCAGGATGGGGAAGATCAAATTCAAACATTCAATGAGATGTTGGAGATTGTTCAGGACATTAAGAGAATGCAGAGGGATGCAAAATTAGAACCGGTGCCTGAGCAATTAGTTTCTGAAGAATCGGGTTCAGAGGAATCAAGTTCTGTGTATTCGGTTTCGGAGTCGGTTTCTGAATCCTGATCCGACTAGCCTGCACATGTTAACGGACATATAAAGAGTTCCATTAAATTCTCTCTGATCGATCCTTTCACACTGTAGAAGTTAAGGTTCTGATCTTATTTTGACTGGGGAAATGAATGATGAAAGCTGTACCAGCAAAATGATAAAATAAGATCGATCTTCTAGAATGAGAACAACACTTGACTATAATGCGCACATTAACTAGACACGTGAAGATTTCAATTAAAACTATGGGTGACTCTTCTTCAACATATCTGGCCCGCTGAAATTGAGACTGCAAGGCTGTTGGATTAAGTGAGATTGTGTCATATCCTTCAAGTGTAAATTACCCCGCTACTAACAATCAACCAGGAATCTATATTCACTAAGCAACAACACAGCAATAGTACTACACACTTACCACAGAAATCCAATTAATATTCAACCAAATGAGAGTTCTCAGCTTTGCTCTCAAGATTGAAAGAGCAAGCGTTACGTTTCTGGACACAATAGAAAATATCAGTTAGCCTCAAATGGATTTCTCGCTTAGCATTTTCTTGAATTATATCCCACACGCGACTTTGTAACCAAAACAAACGTTCCTTTTCCCCCCCAACAACTGCTGCTTGCTTTTAACCTTCTTTCCTCTCTCACGCTACCTACCGAGAGCCCGGATGACAAAGCCACTATTGCGCAGATCCTTGAAGACAAGCGCGATCTCCAGAACGAACTCGAGGCCATGAAACAAACCGTGATCAAACTTGAAGTTGAAAAGAAGCAAGACAAAACAACCATCGCTAGGTTGCAGTCCCTCTATAATGAAGTCCGACAAGAAAACACCACTCTCAAAGAAAGACTGAAACAACTCGAAGAAAACATTGTTCAGTACAAAGTGGTCACGAACTCTTGTTCTCGTGTCCGCCACGGTTTCTTCCATGCTGGACGCAGTTTATGTGACAGTGGTAAATTCCTCAACATCCAAGGCCGTGCCCAAGCCGACAAAAAGGTGAACGACACTCGTAACAATGCATGTCATCAAGGAGACATCACGACCGATTTCTCACTGTTCAAGATCGATCCAAATCGTGCTGGTTGGAACATTGGGGGGGAGCGCTACAAGGATTTTACAAATTCATACCGTACCACACCACACGAATGGGCGAAGATTGTCTCACTTTCCAAAGCTAGCCCCCACCCATTTCTCGTCGAACTTCTCAACATGCACTCGACAATGTATCGATGTTATTCAAACACGGAATTCACCCACAGCCCCAAGAATGATGAAACTTTCGACGACCTCTTCGAAAAGTTTTTCAAGATATACAAGGATCTATTGGCAACTGCAAACTCATTCCTAGCGGACAAAAGATACGAAAACCTTGTCTCCATTGTCAAGCAAGCAGAGAATGATCGGAAGAAAATGAGGGGAATAGTTTGGGAAACTGTTGAAAGCGATAAAGCTCGGCGCTTCAAACAATCCCGATTGATTTCGCCATGCAATCTTCCAAGAAGTCAATGCAACACGGAAGGCTTTGAGTTGGCGAAGGCACAAAAAGCCTGGTGGTAGAAGTTGCTCGATACATTACTAGTGTGCTTTTTCGCCTTGTTTCAATGAATAGTCCCTGTTTCCGAGGAACCAAACCATTCATAGCAGCCAGCACAGACAGCATGCGTTTTACCACATTAAATTGTGACAAATTAGTTTAATAAGAAATTAGTTCACATCAAACAAAAAATCAAATTCATTCACAATGAACCTGTGACATCTTAAAAACACCTGACTTCCAAACACACATACATGTATGCATCAACTGTGAATATTACTACGTCCATGAACCCAGGATTTCTAGTACCTCAGACCAGATCTGCCCTCAGGTGCGCAGACAGAAAGCAATTTTTCTATCTATCTATTTATCCATTTACCCATCCGTTCATTAGAGTTCTCTCTACGTTAAAAAGCGAACATTGATACAACCAACTAAATCTAGACGCACACTTCTCTACCGCATATCATATACTGTTGGTATCACCTCGGTGGTGATAATGACGTCTTCATAAGAGATATACTGTATTGATTGATATTGTGTCTAATCTATTCTAGGTTCTAGAGCTACGAAAGCTATATGCGATATGTGCACCTAAATCCTGGATTCCTATGTAGATACTCCACCCATCCAATCTCCATCACCAGCCAGTTCCATACCCACCCCATCCCTTCACTACCATTACTACCATTCTTATTTTCATTCTCGTTCTCAACTAGTCACAACCTTTACACCTCTTTCATCCTTTCCTTTCTTGTCCCCCCACAGTCCCACCTAGCTAGCTATCCACACACACAAGCTATTCCATCCTATTCATCCCATCCATCCCATCCCTCCCACACTCAACATACCAAATCTGCTCTCGGCTCCTACTCAATATATTATACTTCACAACTCGCAACCCACAACCCACAATACAACAAGAGTCACCACACATAAACATCAAACTATAAACCACAATCACAATCACAATCACAATAAATATTTTCTACGTCTCCAATCCAATCCAATCACATATCTCTTTCTTTCCAGGCACTTACCCTCACCCTCTTCCCCTTCCCCTCCCCCTCCCTCTATAAAGATATACATAGAGTTTTTAAGAGACAATAATACTGCACTCCCCATTCCCCATTCCCCACTCATCTACACAATACAACACAACACATCACATCTACCTACCAGCACTACAAACCAACTCTCTATACTCTATACATCCACTCACATACCCCCCTCTCCCCATCCCATCCCGTCCCCAATTTCTCATTCATATCTACCTATCCCATACCTGCCTACCTATTACCCACCCCGAACATCCACCTCTAGTAGCCGACGATAAACATATTTCAACTATCTGACCCAGCCCAATCTAACTTTCCCTTCCTTACTCTTGTTTGTGATTACAACAAATAGGCACATTTTACCGATAGACTCGCTTTGTTTTCAATTGCTCACGCTTGACTGATGAATAATAAAATTTCTGTTGATGGATAGATAAATAGATAGATAACATGCAGAGGGAAGGCTTTCATTATATTCTCCTAATCACGAATACGAAACAAGATCGTATATGATATACCAAACAACAAGAACTGTAAAACATAATCATCTATCATACCGAATCAATGCACACAAACAAACACGCAAGCTTCAGCCCTTACATTCTCTAGGATAGCTTATACAACAAAACACATCTCCTGAAGCTATCAATTGTTTGCTAAGCAACCTGTAATAAGAAAGACCTATCGAACGCCATGCTTAATTTTCAATGCATCCAGCCTCTCAATATTCCAACCCATCCCTCGTCGCTATTGTCTGACATACAACCCCTATTGAGTCGAACGAGGCGAATCCGGATCTTCTTGACTTGGTTTGCCAACCTTTTGCATCGCCTCGATATCCAATATTGTGTCATTGAACACTCTAGTCAGTCCGACACATATTGTACTTCTGTTCCACTCCCCTCTCATCTTCCATATATAATCCATTAATTCACGATATATTTGTTCCAACTGTTCAATCGAACAACCACTTGATCCGTCGGTGAGTTTGTCCAGTAGTTCATTCGCAAGAAATTCATTAAAGATGTATGTCTTTTGAGAAGATGATTGCGTAGAACTGGCTTCAACGAGTGAATCATCCGTCACCCCGTTGTCTTGAGAATTTCGTGAAGGAGCGTTGAAGGGTGGTACAGGCGGTTTATCTTGTGAATTTCGTGTACTTGGCGTCTGAGATGGAAACCCAAGATGACCACGCGCAAGAGCATGAGCTTGTGAGTGAAGCCATTCCTCATTGCTACTTCTTTCTCCCTCGGCTACATTTGTGTTTTGCGTGCTAGCGTTCTGTGAGTACCTCTGTGTATCCAATAGATCAGCATCGTGTCTCTGCCCATCTATCGGACTCGAGGCGCCAGGGCGAGTCCCGTTTGTAGCCTGTGTACTCCAATTTGCCGAGGTTCTCTTTGAAGTCGTTGCTTCTGATGTTTTCTTTCCAGAACTTGTTGGAGAAGCATTGTTCACCAATGCGCCGATAGACGTGTCATGTGAGATTTCCTGCCAAGCAGAACGCTGAGAATTGAATCCAGTGGCAACATTCGACACGCTCGAAGGTGCCATTGCTGATTTCGGTGGCCACTGCTGACGTGGTAGAGCAGGAGAACTCTGAGAATAATCCGAGGCATTGTCGTTTGTCCCACTCATCAATGAATCCTCGCCACTTGCTCGAGATGGCACAGAAGATCCGTTGATGAAAGATCGTTGGATGGTAGCATTCTGCTCACTGCTTCCTTGAGTGCTATCGGGGTTAAATGCTTGGAAAGATGGAACAGCAGAACCAGGGCGTCTACCAGGAATAATTTGGTTCAGGTTTATTGCTCCAGGAGAATTTGATCCCAAGCCATGTTCCTCCGAGAAGATATCTGAACGCACTAGATCTGTCCCAACGATCCCTTGAGCCTTCTTTCCATATTTCGCCTCTACTTCCTTGGCTCGCTGTAGCTGACGACGGTATAAGTTTTCGCAATCTGCAAACTTAGGATCATGCTCGTACGCGTAAAGGTCAACTTCAACATTAGCAAGCATTTCCTTAGCTCTAAGCAGGCGATCTTTGTCGCCAATAGCCTTGGCATCTCTGACAAGAGTTTTGATATCGAACACAAAATCCTTTGGTCGGGCGTAAAATCCATTGACTAATCTTTCCTCGATCGTAGTGGTATCTAAATTATAATATATCTTTCCACTCGCCGTTTCACGAAGACATTTGTTTCCTTTTTTGTCAAGAGCCAACTCAAATGGTCGTAATTGAGGTATATCCGGTTGGACGTAGTTTGGATCTTGCTCATCGAAGAGGTACTGGAACTGACTATTCTGAAGAACAGGCGTTCGGAATTTCCTGTACTTTCTATGAATTTGATCCATGATAGGTTGAATTTGTACCTTCAAAAGATTTAGTATGTGGAGATCAGCCTTCAATCGTGCCTTGATATCCTCTTTTGAAGGCCCTTTAGGTGGCGGCGGTGGCGGAGCCAGCTCGAGCGGTTCAAGCTTACGCTTCTTACGATTGGCTGGATCGGGGAATTCGTTTGGTGTTTTGCTCAAATACGAAATAATGCTCTGGAAGAATTCCTTTCGTAACTCCTGTAGATTTCATTAATAATTTGCAAACAACGGCCATACAATGTCACTCACTTTCTGTGGTCGATCGATAGTGAAGCGATTACGTCTTGAAAAGCCAAATATATCACGCAGCATATTTGGATTATGCTCATCCGAGCCAGTGTTTGTTATACCAAGAACTAACACAGGATCTGAAGATGGGATCGCGTTGAGCAGACCAAGGAATGTGGTAATAACATTTTCTGGAAGAGTGCGATACCAAGTATCAATTGCTGGAAGGTAAATAACGCTTGGTTTATGGCGTTTGACTTCCGCAAATAACTGAACAATAGCTGTCTCCGCGGACTAATTCAACGTCAGCATATAAATCAAAGCATACAGTAGAAAAGAATACATACCCTAGTCGAATCTAGATATATAGTTGGAAGGTCAAAACTCTGAACATGTAGTCCCTCGAAATGGTTCAACAGAGCGCCGCCAATATATGCTTGACCCATGCCAGGCTCACCGTCAATGAGTAATCTTGGGCGGAATACTCGTGACTTCTCAAACTCTTGGGCCATTTCTTCTCTACTAAATCCTCCATCTTCGTCTTCGTATTGTTCATACATTGCTTCTTCCAAAGCAGTTGTCTTCTTCTTGATGGGAATTAAATTATCAACAATGTCTTCGATAGACTTGAGTTGGTCTCGAAGGAGAGGCTCAACATTCTTCGGCAATGGTTTGGCTCCCGAAGAAGTTGAACGCTCAGACGATGGTACAATCTTCTTGACTGAGATCATAAAATCCTTGGCCGTTACCTTAATTCTGGAGGTGTCCACCTTGAGCTTATCGTTGGAAGAATAAATTTGAGGATATGAACGTTGGATAGAATTGAGTGCAGCTTGTGTACACAGAGCACGAAGATCAGCACCACCATAACCCTTGGTAACTTGAGCTAAAGAAGTCTTGAAATTATCATCAATACCCCAATCCTTTGTATGAATGTTGATGATTGATTTACGACCTTCGATATCAGGCAATGGAAAATAAAATTCTCGATCAAATCGACCTGGTCTTCTCAAGGCTGGGTCAATGTTATCGGGTCTATTTGTTGCTCCAATCACAATAACTTGTCCTCGACCATCCATACCATCCATGAGTGCCAAGAGCGTAGAAACAATAGAAGCATGAATCTGCTCTTGCTTACTTGATCTAACAGGAGCGAGACCATCGATTTCATCAAAGAAAATGATACTTGGCTGTGTTCTCCTCGCCTCTTCGAACAACAATCGAAGCTGTCTCTCGGCTTCACCGACCCATTTACTTAACGCATCAGCACCTTTCCGCATATAGAATGTGACTTTCTGACCACCTGATCCCACGGTCGCTGCCAGAGCCCTTGCCAAAAGTGTTTTACCAGTACCAGGAGGACCATGAAATAGTACACCACGGGGAGGTGTTACATGGAACTTTTGGAAAAGTTCAGGATACAACAAAGGCATTTGTACCATTTCCTTGAGTTGTTCAATATGCCCTTCGAGTCCACCAACTTTGCTGAAATCAACGTCTTGATCGACGCCGAGAGGATCTGCATCTGCAAGGGCTTTCTGGCTTTTGACTTTTCCAACCTGTGCACCGACGCCAATTGGAGCTTGATCGAGTTGATTTGCTTGCGGCATAAATGGGAGCAATCCATGCCTTGCAGAGGTGGGTGTCATCGCAACGCCGGGAACAGCTGGATGTTGCATATTCTCGTCATCGCTATCATCTGAATCAGCGCCGATAGCACCGCTACCCCAAGGACCACCAATGAGCGGAGCCGGGCCAATTCCGCCTCCAAAAGGACCATAAGTTGCATGTAAATTATGTTCCCATGGTTTGCTTGCACCACCACGAACGGCACGACCCCTAGCAGAAGGGGCTGGCGCTGACTCTTCTAAATCATCATCTTGAGCATAAATCTGATCCATTGGCTTGATTGTATAGTCCACTTGCTTCCTTTCACGACGGCCTTTTGGCTCGTAAGCAATTTCCGGTTCGCGATTGCGGCGTCTCCGAGATGGTCTGAGTTCTTGAAGTTCATCTGCCAATTCTTCTGCATCTAGCTCATCGTCCTCATCCGATATATTACCACGCCTGCGAGAAGTACTCTTCGATTTTGCTCGCCTTGCATTCCTTCCGGGTCTCGATGAGCTCGAGTACTCGCCATCATCATCTCCTCCTTTCTTCGGCGAGGCATTAGATCCAGACATCTCTTCTTCGGAAGCTTCACCTTCAGGGGTAAAGTCACTACCATCGTCTTTATTTCTCTTCGAGCCTCGAGTTCTTAGGCGTCGAGAACCACCAGCTAAATCTTCAGTCGTTTCAACTACTTCTGCTGCATCCTGTCCCGCATTACTTGACCTGGAGGCTCTTGCACGAGTTCTTGTAACAGGTTCGTCATCATCGTCGTCATCATGAGTGGCTACATTTTCTACCAGCGCTGCGTCAACAGCCAGTTCGTCCACCATATCGTCATCGGCCGGCGCACTGGCAGGGGGATTGAATGATTCGGTATTATCGTCCTCTCCGTCGTCAGTTCCAATTATCTCAGGCTGTGGTTGCATTACTATATCGTCGTCTTCGCCTTCGGCATCTAGTTGCGGGTCTTCATATGAGCTCGTCTCGTGTGTCTCTTCTTTAATAGTAGAGGTCGCAGGTTGTTTAAGACCTTTCGCTCCTCTACTGGCCCTCATGCGACCGATCGGTTCAGGTGATCTCGAAGCCCGAATTACGTGTCTTCCAGAATTTGATAATGAAGGGAAGTCTTCACCCTCCTCGGTACGAGCGCGAGTGCTTCTTCGAAGTCCAGCCGATGTAGGTTCCGCGCTTGCTCGAGTTCTTGCAGCACTTCCTGCCCTTGTATTTCGAGCGGGCGTGTTCCCAGTTGGCATCTTGAGTTTGAGCAGAAACGATTTCTTTTCCGATGCCTTTTCCACTGACTTATTGCGCTTTGAAATGGGTTCTACTATCTCGTCTTCGTCCTCCTCACCATCATCTACCACGCGCGTTCGCTTATTCGATTTCTTTGGACGAACTTCTTCCTCGGATTCCTGGATCAAATCTTCGTCGCTCTCACTCTCTTCGTAAGTAACGGCTTTTTTCGCAGCCTTTCGCACAGCTCTTCCGGTCTTTTCGTTCATCTCAAAGTCCTCTTCTTCTTTTTCCGATTCTATAAAAGATTCTTCCGACACACTTTCATCCTCGTCATCAATGTCTGAGTCCCTGTACTTAGTCTTCTTTCGTTGGCCACCTTTCTTTTGCGGCTGGGACCTTGACTTTTTCGGGGACTTTCGTGGAGGAGCAGCTTCGGTTGGAGAGAAATCGTCGTCGTTCGAGTCGGACTTATTAGGGTCAAAGGTTTCGAATTTGCGGTGCTTCGCTGGCATAGCGGTGGACCAATCTTAAATAAAGCTTCGAAGTCGGAGGGGAACCGTAGAGAAATGGCTTAGAGTGATGGTGATTCGACGGAATTCACTGTTTGTTAAAACATTGATAGTTTCGCGCGCTGCTGTAAATAAAGTTCCAAGTAATGTTCCGTCAATGTTATGTTGAACAACAAACAACAAGATTGATTGGAGCGAAGATTCAATATAGAAAAGATTAACGAATGATGAATAAACTTTTCTATGAAGTTATTCTCATGGAATTATGATGAATGAATTGATATGTTGAGTTAATGTTGACATCTTGAGGGAAAGCTGATTTCTCACCAAGCGCGTTTGGATCCCAAGGTGGTCGCTTAGCTAACCACGCTAATAAAGCGCCACACCAAAAAAAAGTGACCGGAGCCACCCAATTGAGAAAATCGTGGGGGATCCATCTTTGAAGCACTTTGGAATTGAAATGGATCTTCTCAATTTGAATTTATCAACCACCACTCTTTGAAAATATTCGGCAGCAGGAAACTCTCTCTATTGCTTCAAAATGAGATATCCAAGATTTGTATATCTCATCGGAATAAGATGAAATCAAGTGGGAAAAAATCGTGATTGATGAAGGAAAAGGAAGAAGATTTTTGGAGGGAAAGAAGAGAAGTTTGAGGAGACTCACTACCGATCTTTATATACAGTAGTTTCCATGCGGCTTAAAAGCTTATCTCGATTAAAGACGGGTACCATCTAAGACCCCTTCTTTAGGAAAGTATGGGGAAAACATGTGAGGTCTCGCGTCTTGGTGTCACGTGATTGGGATCATCCGAATCATGCGTGTGGAAGAGGATTTTGTAAGATTACTATTCTAACATTTTAATATAATAAAGTACATGGAAATGAAACTTTGAAACTTTGAACTATTCAGGCATGTTGTATTCTCATGCCATCATTTTCAGTCGTTTAGGATTATTGAAGTCATAAATCTATCCATTTGTTGGAGATGTGGCTCTCGTGGTTACATGTGTATAAAGTCCCAATCAGCTTTAGTAGAGCACTGGTATAAGCAGAACTTTTGTTGTACAGATACTTTTCTCTTTAATAGTTATGTAAATTTCTGAGTATCTTCATGTCGTAGACTCTATACGTCCTGTTATACTTGATGGAGAATCATAACCTCGATACCATTTTTATCTTGTATTGCTACTCATCAAAATCGAGGAGTCAGTGTATACATCCTTTTTTTAAAATAAAAAAAATAGAATAGCTCAAAAAGCTCATAGACAGCCATCAGTTGCAACCCCTCCCTTTCCTTCACTTACAATTTTACAATTTCATTCTCTCATTCTCTTATTCTCCCTCGTCCCCTTCACAGCGTGACCCCCTTCCTCTCCTCTATCTCCCCTCACAACTTCGCCTTCCCCTCCCCAACCACCTTCTCCCCCCTCACAATCTCCAAATCCCTAAACTCCACCCCCAAGAACCTCCACATAAAATGAAACCTATCACTCCCAAAAAATGGTTCTTCCTTTCCCTCCGCATTCCTCACCCACATCCACGGCGCCCCAAATGCTCCTTTCTCCAACGCATCTTTCGTGTTCTCCAACAGCTTATCCTTCCACTCTTTCTCTGTTGCTTTCTGCATGATTTCCTCTACTTCTTTCTCATCGAATGTTCCCAATCCGTTCAAGCATTCTTTGAAGATCTCCGGAATCGTAATGTTCTTCTGTGGGGGAACCCACAAAGCATTAAAAAATTCTAACCATGTTTTCTCAAAGACCTCAACGGAGTAGCGAGACTTGATAAAACAGAGTGCTCTTTGAGTCTTCATTCAAACCCAACATTAGCACCAAGTCTTTACACATATCTATCCATCCATCCAGTAAGAAATGAGAAATCAAAAACCTACAAGAAGCGTGACCGGCGGGAAAAACTCCGACGGTTGTAAATTCGGTAATCCATGATACTCAATCGTTCTCGCAGAATCAAATTTACTGTATTTCGCCTTTGCAGGAAGAGTCCATGGTGGTTTGTTTCCCGAGCCGTGATTTATACCCCCGAGAAAGACGGGGATGAGACTTTGGAGATGGGGTTTCAGTTAGATTTCATTCTCAAATGCATATATACATATATACATCATAAAACAAATCATGGAAGCAAACTCACTCAATAGTAACATCATGAGAAAGAAGAATCTCCCGATTCTTGCGAAGATGGACTAAAGCTGCGTAGCTATAGAAAGAAGCTTTGATAAAGGGGGTTCAATTAGCACGGTAACCTTAATATAATGTGGAGAAGAGAACATGGGGAAAGCTCAAGGGAATAATTTTACACTTACAGCAATCGAGGTAACAATCTATATGTCCCGGCATGATGAAGATATTAAAGTTCTGATTTCAATCAAAGTAACAAAATGTCGTGATTTCAAGATATTAATATACCTACCTACATGTACATTCAAGTAGTGGTTAACTTTGCCGCTCCGCTCCAACTTTCATATGCCTCGGCTCAGGAAGCTCAACCCCGGAATTCTTGATCAGTAAACATATACACACATACATCACTCCATCTCTCACTCCAAACAAACTTCATTCTTGATCACTAAACCATAACTTCCCACAAGTTCCGAGATATGTATTCTCGAATATATATCGTTCCAAGTGATGGAATACCTTAAATCCTATTCAATCAACATTTCCAATTCATAGGCATTTAAATCCAACATGTCATCTCAAAAGGTAGCTCTCGTAATCGGCGCATCTCGAGGAATCGGTCGTCAAATTGCCATTGATTTCGCAAAGAACGGATATGCAGGTAAATAAAAATCCCAACTCCCCCCTAGCCCCCTCACTAACCAACCTAGTAATCGTATCCGCCAAATCCACCAGCGACGCCTCTACCACCCATCCTTTCCCCCCAAATCCCAATTCAAACGCCTCAACCATCTCCACCGTCTGTCGAGAGATCCTCGAAACCGGATTCACCGCTACCGCCATCCCCTGCGATGTGCGCTCCCACGCCTCCATCTCCTCTCTCATCTCCCAGACCATTTCCACCTACGGACGCATCGACGTACTAGTCTACAATTCCGGCGCCATCTACCATTCCTCCGTGCTCACCACTCCTCTATCCCGATACATGCTGATGGAATCCATCAACCCCAATGGTCTCTACGCCACCATCCAATCCTGCATTCCTCACTGGAAAGCCCAAGATTGGAACGCCCGAATCGTCGTCATCTGTCCACCCATCTACTCCCGATTCTTCCGCGGCAAGACAGCCTACGCAATGGGGAAAGTAGGAATGAGTGTTCTAGTTCAAGGTCTCGGTATAGATTTCTCCCGCATGGGATCATCGGGTCAGAATATGGCGATTACCGGTCTCTGGCCCGCGGTTGCCATTGAATCTGCAGCGACTGCGCATTTTTCTTCCGCAGATGAGGATTTGAGACATCCTAGTATCTTTTCTGATGCGATCTTATCGATTGTGAGAGCAAAGACTGAAGATGTAAATGGGAGTTTGTTCTTGGATGAGGATTATCTGAGGGAGCATGATGGAGTGAGCGATTTTAATAAATATGCTTTAGTTCCCGGGACTACTCCGAGAAGGATCATGCCGATGAAGTTTCCGGATTTGAGAGTTGAGGAGCAGGATGATGAGGGGGTGAGAATGGATAGTGCGAAGAAAGAAGAGAGTGGAAAGTTGAGTAAACTATGAGAGGATTGATGTAGTAGATCAAGTCAGATCTATACGTGCTTCCATATTCAGATACCTTATTTCAGTTAGGTGACAAAATGACTGTCAGATCATGTTGCACTGCCAGATCATAACGGACAATCGCATTCCAATATTAGCTATTATATCACAATAATTTCAATACTCTTGGATTATAGAGTAAATTTTTTAACATTAAGATCACGTAATAATGTAATTAATTACACCATATACAATTCGATATCAAGTGCTTAACTTTATCAGAATAACTAAAGTCCCATCATCCATCATGACATGACCACCATACCACATCTCCATCCCTCATACCAAGCTCCAGTCCCCAAACATCTTAAATCTCTTATTAGAACATCACTTAAATCCCGATCATAATTACTTTAAATCCCCAAAAATCATCAACTCAATCTCGTGACTGCCACTCCTACATTCATAATCCATTCACGCCTTCATTCTCCTTTCACTTTCTCCCGCGTTTCCCATCATATCCAAACCGAGTATAAAACTACCTACCTGTGCACATCTAAAATGCCCTCTCCCATCTCTTCCATTACCCCTCCCAAAGCAACATAATTTCAATCCTTCCATCTATACTCATACTCATATTAACATTCATCTGCATCCCCATCTGCTCTCCCTCTCGACTCCACACTCCCAATTAACCCCTTCCAGTCCCTGCTCCTACTCCCTCTCCCTCTCCCTCTCCCTCTCCAGAATCCTCCATACTATCTATCACACTACTATATCCCCAATATCTCAACTCAATCTCGAATCTATACATTCAGATCTTGTTACCTTCCCTCTACAAAATTATCAGCATCATTACCTCTATCCTGCATACATCCCAACATATCTCTATACTCTCCATCAAATCTTTCCATTACTTGACATATACCCTCTCTCATTCCTCTCTCTCATCCCCCTCTCTCATCCCCCAACTCCCACTCTCACCCAAGAACCCCAACATCCACCCTCCAAATACCAACCCAGCTCAGCCCAATCTATTAAACCTCCCTCAGCATTTACATTAACATTAATATCAACACCAACATTAAAAGTAATAATATCCATATCAAACATTAAACATCATTTCTAAATATTAATACTTCTCTATCCACTACCCCCCTCCCTCACTTACCTACTTCTTTATCTACCCAGCTAACTCATATTCTAGTATTCTAGAGTCCTAGTAATATTCTAGAACCCCAAACTCTAGTATAGCATACATAGCATTAAACAATATACCATTCAACATCATCAACATCAATATCAATATCAACATTAACATCAACAACAATACCCATTTCCTCCTCACTTCCTTCTTACTTCCTTCTCACTTCCTTCTCACTTCCTTCTCACTTCCTTCTCACTTCCTTCTTCCTTCTCACTTCCTCTTCACTTAAGCTCAAGCTCAAGTTTGAGTTCGAGCTCGAGCCTATTCAAGTTTACTTATTCACCTATTCACCTATTCACCTATTCACCTATTCACCTATTCACTTGAGGAGACTCAACTTTCAAGAGAGGAATACAAAAATACAAAAATAGAGAGATTGTATCTATTATCTACTATTCATAATCTACTATTCATAATCTACTATCTATAATCTACTATCCATAATTTTTCATTATTCATCCACCATCCACTATCTCTCAATCAAAATCCAAATTCCTCAAATCCCATTCCCATTCATACATTTAGAAACAATATATGATATACTGGTATATCTAAAGTAAATGAGAAGATCAGATTAGGTGAGTATTTGATCACTTCTCTTCTCTGTCTCTTCTCTGTCTCTTCTCTCTCTCTTCTCCTTCTTCTATTCTCTTCTATATCTACCATTTTGTTTTTTTGTTTTTTTGTTTATTCATTTATTGATCTATCTACCCACTATCTACCTCTAATAATTGTAGTTGAATATTCAAGTAATCATGCTATGCTATGCTTTGCTATGTATGCTATATCTATATGCGCCTGCCTTGCCATACCATGCCACACCCATCCACCCAATTAACAAAGTGAAATTTATCCACAAACCAAGCCATCTTTTGGTACTTCCACCGTTTCCGTTTCCCCTTTCTTCTCCCCCTGCCCCTCCCCCACAACCTGAACTTCGACCTTTCTTTCTTCCTCAGAACCAACACCATTAACACCCTTCTCCTCCACCTTCTCCCCCTCTCCCTTTCCATTCTCCTTCCCACCCCTCTCCTTCCTACTCAACGTCAAACTCCCCTTCGCCAATGCCTCCATAGGCAATGGTCTCACATAAGCCTGTACCACCCACCATGGCCTCTTACATCTCCTAACCGTTTCCAAACTACTCTCTTCAAACTGCACTTCTCCATTCCCTTCTCCATCACCATTTGTTCCTCCTCTCCCATTCGCCCCCTTCCCCCCACCCTTCATTTTCTCCTCTCTCTCCTTTTCCGCTTTCTCAACCTCCTCTCTATAACTTTCCCCATTAGTTCTCTCATACTCTAAAATCCCCTCTTTGACAACCTTCTCCGTCATTTGAAGAACATTTTCAAAAGCTTTGATATCTCCCGCTCTACTTTTCGCCAATGCATCTCTGATCGCATGATGTTTCGAAACCAATGGTCTAAGAAGTTTAAAACAATGTGGTTGCATAGCCACCAGACTAGGGCTTGTAGTCCTCTCTTTCTTTTCACTCTTTTGTTTCTTTCTCGGTGGACCCTCTTCCTCTTCCTCCTCTACTTCTTCCTTCATTTCTTCTGGTGGATCCGAAGATATAAAAAGTGGTTTTCTCTCCGGTGGGGATACTTGCAAAACATATTTATAGATAATGTCCAAATATCTCCTCAACACAGCATCCATTCTCCAACCCCCCATCTTTCCGTCCAAACTCCTCCAATATTCTCTTCCTTCCTCTCCTGGAGCTGGCGCATCCGAAAAAATCGTTGGATCATACAAATTTCCCTCTGCGCTCATTACACCATCTGCACCTGTCGCTTTCAAACACTCATCAATATCTTCCCTAGCCAGAATATTTCCATTCACAAAAAGAACCACTTCCTTGGGTAAACTCTCCCTCAAAAACCTCAACATCTCCCAATCTGCCAGCCCAGTTTTGTGACCCTTCATCTCCCTCGTTCTTCCATGTACCGTCAAAATACTCGCTCCAGCACTAATCACCATCTTGGCATAATCCAGCGTCTTTTCCCTCGTATCCAATATCCTAATTTTCGCCGTAACAGGAACATCCAATTCCTTGTGTAATGTATTGATCAACCTAAAAATCAATCCCTGATCCTCCTGCAAGAATGCGCCATATTTTCCTCTCCTCGCAATTCCCTGCGGACATCCCAAATTCAAATCCACAGCATCACAAAACGGCGCTACATACTTCGCTCCCTCAAGTAACTCTTTCTCATCATTCGCGCAGAATTGTACAAAAAGAGGTCTATCGAAAGCCGGATTTCCATCGAGAAATAGCTCCTCCTTTGGGGTAGTCGAAGATGAACCCAGCTGAGAAACCAGCGAGCTTTTCAACGGTTGAAAGTGCGCATCGCGGAACTTTGGAGTTTCTGAAAACATGCGCGCATGAAACATAGGTGAGTATGCCAGAAGGGATTTGTTGGTTTCAGGGGACATGAAAGAGCGGGAGAGCATGCGCCAAGCCTGGAAGGATTTAGAGTCAGTATGCGAAGACGAAAAAGAGAGGTATGTCGGGTGCTTTGCGAACTTACAAATTCAGATTGATCGACCATTGGCGCGAGTATGAATTTAGGATTGCCGATACTTTCATAAAAAGCACGACCATGAAGTTTCTTAGCTACGTTGCTGGAGCCATTTGCAACCTTCTCAGATACAATGGCGTCTGGAAGTGCAGTCTCAACAACTGGCAAACCGTTTGAAGCAGCCATGATTCCTCGAATTTGAAAGGGCAGAAATCGGCGGGTTCCAGCCCTCAGCCTCGAATGAATGCGATTGATGATAGTAGCCACTATTTATATCGGATCAATCAAGAATGCAGTGATCAATGCATAAAACTTGTCAGAAAGGGTTGATTTGGTTAATTGTTTAAGCAAAAAAGTTTTAGCGGGGCAAATATAAAACGTTATAAACACAAGGCTGCAGACGATAATGCAAGGCTACATTTTTGATCTCTATTGAAGCCACCCCCCTGAAACTACACGTCTGAGTATCATGGGATGAACCCACATCCAAGCTTGAAGTGTCAAGGGAAAACTCTTGAACTGCCGGATGGACCAAGTTTCTATTAGATCCAATCGATGCAGATTCTTCTAGGATCAGGATTGTATCCAAGCTTTTATGTTGACGTGTGCATTCAAGATCTAGAATTTCCAAGGTTCATTTTGGAATTATAGTTCATCAAGAAATCTAGAATCCCTACTATGATATTAAGAACACAACATTTGGTTTCAGACTTCACGCGATTCATGCATATACCACAATCTTCACGCAGAATTTTCTACTTCACACTCATACTCACTCATAGATTCGTTCTAGACTTTTTGAACTGGCAACGATTGCTTGTATTGTATCATTTGATTACGTAGAATATGCCTTCCCCATTTCTCTCCTGTCTTTCCCCCTTTCTCAAACATAATAACAGACGCTGAAGTACGACGATGAGGTGACGACGAATATAAAATAGACCCTGACCGACCAATGAAAACGAAAATTAGACCATGACATTGCCCGAAGTGCAGATCTCAAAACCCTAGAGATCAAACAAACCCACAGAAACCAACCGGGATCGAAACTTTTTGGAGTACGAGTTTGTACTGTCATCCCTGATAGCTAGGAGAAACAAATTACCAGCCTATTGGACAATTGAAACTCTTCTCTTTCTTTCACATCTTCGGAAAGCTTCACAGCACAACATCTTTCATTTCCCAAACTTCTACCGTCGCCCCCCTTAGTACCCCTAATATATCCTCCCTCATCTTCTTCAACATTTATGCTCGAAAAGAGATGGCCAACACCAGTCTATGAAATAATATTGTTTTCGATCAAATCGCTCAGATGTGAATGAACTCCTGTACACCAATAATGCGAAAGACCGTTTGAACGCCCTAAAAGTCTTGAGTGTATGCGTAACTACACAGTTGCCTGCAATAGCAGAAGAGCTTTGTAAGTCTCGTAACTTGTTTTAAACAAATAGAATAATCGTGGTTTCATTAGAAGAAGTGTGTATAGATCTTAGAATTCTCATGAACCTCCATTTCCTATTTTTGATTAGTGTATGTTCAAAAGATTGAATGATGAATGACGTACCATTTTGAAAGTATTAAGCTCTTCCTTAATTTGTTGGGCGAGCATTGGAGTGAGTCGATTGCAGGTTGCAATTTCACCCCTACGGTCGTACTCTTGGCTTGGCCAAGTATCGTGAAATTGTATCCGAGGACTGAAAGTAGCGTTTCTTTTGATGGTACCTGAAGGTGTTCCAGGAACACTCTTTGAATCTCCTCCCCTGAATTTGAGCGCAGACATAAAGTAATCCTCACCTCCCAAGGTGACCGCTTGTTTATGCACTTGGTCATCATTTGGTGTACTGGGGGCAGACGAATTCGGTGAATCGTTGTTGACATTGGGAATTTGCGGTAAGGTGAAGTTTGCTGCTTTTCCATCTACTGGAAGGATTACCGGTGACGAATTACCAGAACCAGTACCAGAGCCTAATATTCACGCGATTAGCAAATCATTCATATGTTTGGCTGTTAGCAACCTACGTTTAAGAATTCCCTTCTTGACAGCGGCCAAGACTTCAGCACGCTCCTTCTCACCACCAACAATACTTCTTCTATTTGCAGAGTTCTCGGTATTAGCACTGCCTAGACGGTCTGTGGACACTGAACTGATAGCTGCGGCATCGAGAGAGTTTCTTTCTAGTCTAGGAAATCCTGTTCCACCAGAAGCAGCATCGGCCACATTGGCGTTCACGTTGACCTTCTCTCTTTCTGCCTCAACGTTAACCATCGAGACCTGTGCTTGACTAGCTTCAGGAACAGCTGCATCAGCTGCAGGTACACCAATGACAGACTTTGGTCTAAAGAGGCCAACGAGAGATCTTGTTGACTTCTTCATTCCCTTGCCCATCTTTCGAATCATTACAGAGGCGGAAGAAGCAGTCGATGAAATGGATAAGTTATCGGTCGAACCAGTGAAGAAATTGCCTTGCCCGGAGTAAATATTCGATCCAATACCAGCAGCTTCTTGTTGCTGAGCAATCTTATCTTGCTCTGCTTCTTGCTCATGTT
Organism: Botrytis tulipae; assembly: GCA_004786125.1. Lineage (NCBI taxonomy): Eukaryota > Fungi > Ascomycota > Leotiomycetes > Helotiales > Sclerotiniaceae > Botrytis > Botrytis tulipae. The sequence goes on from PQXH01000280.1 coordinate 27,967, forward strand.
GATATTTTTCCCTTCGTAACTTGGAACGATCCAAAGCATCATTGCCACTCCTGCTCACAAGATGATTTTCGGCAGATGCCTTTCTTAACTCAGCAGCAGAGCCAAAAGAGAATGCCCTCCTCAATCTCGATGTCTTACTCTTCTTTCCTTCCTTATCGTTTAATGCAGCCAATTGCTGTGCAGCAGGGCTGATAGCATTTGAACTCGTTGCAGGCTGTGCGTGTGTAGATTTGGATTGGGCTGGTTGTAATGCTGCATTGACGGCTGAAGCAAACGAGTCCTTGGACTTAGACGCCGACGAATCGGCACCCATCGTCACCGGCTTCGATAAAGGAGATGGGCTAGAAAGTCTTTTCGCGGCATCAGTCGAGGATGCACGAACTGGAATATTCACAAGTCGTGGCTGATCATTCTTGGAAATTGCTTGATCTTTACCATTGAAGGCATTCGAATTTGCGACGGAAGAAGTCGAAGAATGAGCGGGGCTTCCAGTTGCCATTGATACACTTGTTGCTTCTCGCTTGTCCGACTGAAATAAGTTAGTGTGCTGCCGATTTTAGTGCTACATCAATGTGATTGGTGTGGGTTAAATTGCGGTGACGCCGTATGCACGATAGAGTCCCGTGAACCATGAGTGGGGGGAGTGAGGACTTGATACAAAAAACAACTTGAAGACTTACCGAGTTCGGGCGTGAGTGACCGCTACGAGTGGACTTCATGCTATCGGTACTATCATTCCGTCCGTGAGAAGTTGCTGGGCGTACCGTAACAACTGGTGAACTTCGCAAGGGGTGTTGCCCGTGTTGCTCAGGCGGCTGATCGATACGACCACTAGCGCTGTTAACTGGCCTTGACCCCTGCTGTAAAATTCCAGGGCTGGGACTAGCGTTGATGTTATCGTGAGCGTCGATTGTATGTATGCTTCGACGTCGATATCTCTTTGCCTGTTCCGAGGTAGTACGCTGATTCAACTGCATATCATCAGCAGTTGCACTTGGTTGGTTTTGTTGTGGCATCTGTAAGTTGAATGCTGGACTGTTGACAGCTTGTGTACTGGCACCATAAAATTGCATGACATTTGGCATCGTTGAGACTGAAGAGCTAGAAACACCAGCCTGACTACTGTTTGATGAATCGGCACGGCGAATTGCAGGGCGGCGATAGCGATCAGGGGCAGGTTTTGCCGGGGATGCCATAGGAGGAGCTAGACTTTGATTGTGCGACGTGATGATGGTGGAATGTGGGCGGGGAGTTCTTGTTGCAATTCGAGCTGTGGAGGTGATGGCCGAATCGTCTCTTGTTCCTGACCTTTGAGAAAGCTCTGATGATGAGGACGAAGATGTGGTTGATACAGATAGAGCAGCAGGGTATCGTGAGCGATTTGCAGCATTCGTCGAGCCCCCTTGCAAGGTAGGGACTATGGGGGCTGATGCTGTTCTCTGTTGTTCTGGCCTTGATTGAGACCCATTTGGTGTTTGTTGACCTCCTATCGACAGACCGGGTGAACTAGTGAATGCATATGGTGCAATCTGGGCCATCGAACTATGACCGCGGTAATTTGATATCGCCATATTGTTGTTGTTCAAGCCATGAAAGTTGTTTCGTTGTTGAGGGTTAACAGGATATTGATGATATGCAGCTTGATTTTGCGAAGGTTGTAAAGTGCCAGAGGCAGAGGATGGTCGAGTTTGAAGCATAGTGACCGTAGTTGTCTGTTGTGGTAACGTTTGAACAAGAGCTGCCATGCTGTGACTTGACTGATTTCGAGGTTGTTGTGAAGCAAACAGCTATGATGCCATCTACAAAAAAAGAATCGTACTCAATATAATTTTCAAGTGAGCAGAGTTTGGAAAGGACTATGATGAATAGAATGTTAGCAAATCAACATAATCTCCATTTCGATATGAAGCGGAGGTACAAAGCTTTGGTTCAAAGGTTACAAGCGCGTTATTGAAGGGAGAGTGAGTGAATTGGCGTCAACGAACCTTCAATGAAAAGTAGAAGTCTTGATGTAGTTGCTAGACAAATGAACAATTATTATGAGAGTTGTGTTTGTGTAAAGGATGAAAAGTCAAGTCGAATTAACGGTTGACCTTTTCTTAAATTTTACGAGGTGATGAAAGGGTTTCTGGTTTCTGAATCGAAGAAGGAGGTAGGGAGGTCGCCGGCGGCCAGATATTTGGTGGAAGTGGAATCGATCTTCTCTCTCTCTCTCTCTCTCGCGTCGTCCTAGGCAGAAAACACTTTTACCGTGAATTCTTGTTGACGCCTGTTTTTTAGAATTCTATTGTAGCATTGTATGATAAGCCGGTGAATGATATGATGATTGAGTTTAAAAGAGAATCATCTGCCAACCTCAACAAGTATGTCCTATTATCTGAGCCGAAACAAGATTCCTCTCCTTTCTTGAGTTTGAATTGGTTCGGCGTTGGTTGCTGGAGCGGCGGGAAATTTCCAGGAATGAATAGAAGAATGCTTTTCGTTTCACCGGGCGATTGAGGGTGCAAAATTCAAAGAAAATAAATAGAAACGAAAGACAACAAATAAAAAGATAGAAAAGACCAAGGAGAATGCTGTAAATGGTGACTTTCGAATGAGAAATGATTGAAGTTTGTGAGATTGATGGAATGGGAAGAAAATGGGAGGGGGATTTGTGATGGGCCCCAAAAACAGCGACAGTGAGTGAGTAGGATGGGGATTTGGGGTGAGTGATAGTTACATTTTTACATTTACCTTCACATTTACATTATTTACAACTACAACTGATGGATTATTCACCGTGACTCCACTTGTGATTGCTCCTTTAGGTTAGATTGCAAGGATGAGCACCTTGAATCAATCTGAACGGAAGGAACATTGGAGCAAAATGTATCCCTTCATGGCTTAGAGGCAAACCTTTTTTCATAAATTAATGCACCCTATCGCCACTCGGATAACCAATCATACGATGAATCGTCTAGATATCTGAAGCTATTCCCTCTTCTGGCCTTAGTGTAATGTAAATGAAGTAACCAATTTTGAAATCCAATGATAGTGATATCCAGGGGTAAATTTGAATTCAAATTCCATGTTCATGTTATGTTATGTTACTTGTGTATGTTCTGTTGCTGTTAGGCCTATCTCTCTTCGTATACCGGTTTCCTTCATCTATCTTCCTACCAGGTGCTCACTCCTGAAGCAGGTAGAAGGGTCGAAGGTCGAAGGTCGAAGGTCGAAGGGTTGAAGGACTCCGAAGAGGTAATTTCATCACAAAGTCAAATGAATGCTGGTTAAATATAGAAGACGATGTTGGTTACTACAGTGCGTATGAGGTACCTGTCCTGTCATCTCTCTGGGTGGCAGATTGCGAGTATAAACTCATCCGGAACAAGCTTTCAGATCTCCTAGAGAAGGTGATGCATGGGTTATCACGTGTGGATTGCTAGGCAGGTATCATTCTTACCCCAATCTCCAATAGTCTTTACCATCATCGGACCAGTGGGTGAGGTGAGGTGAGCATCCAATATCTTGAGATTCGATACTACTGGGAGCTTGGCGTAGCGATGAGAGGGAAATTCAAAAGTCCAAAGGGGTTCTGGGGTTCTGGGGTTCACGAGAGGAATTCATTATATAGATATTAAAGAATGTCATCCTCATTCACACGCAAGGAAAATACGGACAACGGACAACGGACAATATCATCATGGCTATATTAATTCCCAATATCTTCGACACAGTACTTCGGTACATGTCACTTACCACAACAGGTACACGATCAACGATCACCAACATCAATGTATGTTAACACTTACACTTGCACTCGCACTCACACGAATTCCTCACACTCATCCTCCCTCCCATTTACACAGGAAGCGTCTCGTACCACGGTCAAATGGGTTCCTCTCATATCCAGAGTACAGAGTGTAGCAATTAACTTTTAATTCCCTTTCTCCATATCATTTCACCAGATTCACATCTAAGATGGTTCTGTTTCGCCCAGGAAAGTGGAACTTCTCAGCATATGGATTCAAATTCATTTATTTTTAGAGTGTCTTGCTCCCTCCCTGGTAAATTGCAAAGGTAATCTTCTGTTCTATCGTGTTCTTTGGTTCTCTGTGCACAGTAGACGCCTTCGATCATTGATCTTTTTCCGTGCCAAGCTCACAATGATGAGATATGCCTGAAAGGATCGTGTTCGAGCCAAACGGCGGTTCTATTAGACGTTTTATCATTTGTGAGCGTTTACATTATGACATCTGTTGGTGCCAGAGCTTTTTGGAAGAAGGAATATACTCTTCTCACCCCACGTTTCCGCCCTTTCACGAGCCTCTTTTTGATTAATCCCAGTCATCCAAATCAAAAAAATAAACATATCAAAAAGTTGAACATATCGATCCTTTACACCAATCGGTTTGGATATCGTCAAGACCCCCCCTTCCCCCCCGAATACATGTTTAGCTGTAGTGATCTTTAACATCCAAGACTGTTGAGGGAACACGGATGAACTTGCCGCCTCTCAGATGAAATACTCTCATCTTATGAAATCTCGGGTTCACACTCTTTCTTGGTCAGCACAAGGTATCTATCTATCATGCACACCTAACTTATGCCATAAGAAGTGAGATGCAGATTCAGCCAGTCTGGTGGCGTCCAATTTTTACCGAAGTCTGGAGATGGAGAGACTCAAGACTCAAAGACTCAGGAGTTGGGTGAAGATTCATGAGTGGTCAACGGTCGCAGATCCACAAAGCATAATTGATTTTTTGACTTTCAATGCTTGAACATGTTGCATGGAGTGGCATCTCGAAAAGCTTGGAAGGACGTTTGCTTTTGAAACGCTGCAACATCATCACCATACATCTCTCAACGCGTGTAAAGGCATTGAATGAATATCCTACAGGCAGGCACCTTTCCCCTCCACCGATCTTATGGGTCTCATCTATGTGAACTTCCCAGTCAAGGCTTACACTACTTCAAACTATATTCACACCTTTTGTCTCTTGTCCTGCATCTAGTACTAGCGAGTGATGATATAACCTTCTTCTCCTTCTTGCGTACTGTTGTGGAGCTTTGAGCTGCGATGAACCAAGCATCATAAGAGTGTCACATGTATTTCACATGTTCACTTGTACTTATCCCGTCTGTTGTGTCGATCTCTTTCTCTTTCATACACATACACATGCCTAGTACACATACACACACACAGCAATATGGATTTGGTATCTCGAGATTGACTAAATTAGGAGACCGCGAATAGCGCTTGTTCCAATATTCGAGTTGACGGAGGTACATACCGGTACTTCCAGATAAATGAAATTCATAATCGACACCGACAGGCCGATCACACTTATGCTCGCTTTAACTTGAATGATTGAGATGCATAGAATGTCTCTAATGCATTGACGCTGCCAGCATATCACGGACCAACCTTGGTCAAAATAAGATACAACTCAACCCCTGTTTTACTTCGTACAGAGATACATTAACTGTCTAGGTGCATTTTCGATGGCGAGATTGAGATTTGAAGGGGAGGCCACTACTTGATTAATCGAGCAGTAGAGTTGCAATATGAGTGAACATTGGGAGGGATTTGATATATTCGAGTGAACATTGTACACTTTTTTCCTTTTCACCGCTCATCCAACCTCTCTTTTCCATGATCGATATCGTTGTGTGCTGAATGCGGAGGGAAAGCCATCCTTGACGATCATTGGTAGCCTCATCGATTGTTTATGTCTGGATATGCATCTCCCAGCAAGGATACGCGAGGATGTTGTGGATGATTTCTCGTATGCTTGATTTTCTTTATCGAGAAATGTGAGCTCGGGGTTCAACGAGTACGAGGCAAACTAGGCACTAGGAAGTTGGAGTTGGAACTTTGAACTTTGAACCTTCTCCGGAAGACAGTGAGCGAGAGAGAGAGTGTGTGTGTAGGTATATGTATATGCTAGCCAAGATCTTCATGACTTCATTCTCCCAACGATACGATTGATCGAAAAGATTTCTCTGCTGCTCTCTCATTGTCCCATCCGTCCAAGTGAATTTTTAAAAGGAGGACTGCCAACCAAACGATACACACCACACCCTGAATTAGTGTCGCAATAATTAATCCGATAGCATGGTTATGGTCACGATTGTCGAAAAACTCTCCTTCACAGGTTCACGGATTGCAGTTAGGGATGACAGAAGGGAAGATGGTGGTAAATATAGATAGGGTATATATGGAAAATATGGAAAATCGAATATAGGGGTTTTTGGGAGCCGCAAAAAAACTTGATAGAAGGAAGATCTATCTCATCTATCTCATCTACCTTCAAGGAATATCCTTCAATGTCCCATTGATATTCTTTGGGAAGATTTAAAGCTCACAGCTTTCATTTTCTCATCCACAATTTTCCAGACAGATATGCAAGGACAACCCATACATATTCCTCTTTTCCATACATTTGAATCTTGCCCACTCACCTGAATCTCCAATTCAAATTTGAAAAAGAAGCAAAGAAACACCTGAAACAAATTCACGATGGCATCAATCACGATCATCAAACCCGGATGCTGGCAATGATATTATGATACGATCCTCCTTCCAGAATCCATATATTCCATTCCGCACTTTTCTTTTGCACAATCCAGACATTGTCCCCATAGACCTCGGTAGTATGGAGGACCTCGAGAGTACTTCCAATCATGATCCAAATATCGCACTGAACCCAGTACAACCTCATTCCAACCCTTCAAAGTTCAAACCCTTCAAAAATGTTTCCGCACCAGAGACCCAAGAGACCCAAGAGAACCCAACAAATTAATACATTGGTCCATATATTCACATTCACCTGCATACTGAGGAGCGCAGGAACATGTACGCTGAGGACACGTCATGTTTGTCTATTGCTGTGATCTCCTACACTTCCTGCACGATAATCATTGCAGGAACATAACCAGAATCCAGATACGCTTCCCGGTTACTCAGCATGCACACCAGGTACAGATTAATATCATTGGATTTCTCTCCTAAAGTTTCTTGGGGTTCAGTGCAGACTGGAATGCGGACTTTCCAAGAACTAAAGTATGTATGTAGTATGTCACACTGTCATCATTTACCGTACTCTCCTCTTCAATCGGAACAATTCTGCTACCAGTACGTAGTTAGTTCAACGCCGCCGGTCGGCCGGTCCAGTTCATTGGGTCGATACTTTGGTCTTGTTTGTTTGTCTATAGATTATGCAGGCCGGAATAGCCTCAATTTAGTGCTATGTCGCGAAGATTGACCTCTTAGAGTGAGGAAAGGAAGGGAAATCAAAATAAACAAGCATCAATCCCAACCACACCTCACACCTTCCACGCTTATCATATATGTAGCTACCAGGCTATACAACATAATATGACGATCCTCTAAGTCCAATTGACCAATCAGAAATCCAAGAAGCTATTAGAAATATTTTCCAATTTCTATATCCCTAGTCAAAAACGTCCACTACCTCGTTGTCGCCTCGTATCTAGGAGCTGGTGGAGTATCGATGGTACTCGATACGGTTTTTACCCCTCACAAGTTCACACAGAATGCTCGAGGTTCATCCCGTCTCTTGTTGGACATATGTACTTACATGATACCTTCTTATCTAGCCATAGTACGCAAATCGGCAGACAGGCTTACTATTGTTTTTTTTTTCAATATCTGGAGAGCTCAACAAGGTATTCTTATTCTTATACAGCGAACGGACTCTTATCCCACTCTTTAGCAAACCCCAAAGGACCAAATGATACAAGTATCCAATATTGAATTCCCGCCTTTCTATCAGTTTGTTTCTACTTTAGATAACGTTAACCGAAATCATCATTACCGTCAATATAGCCGCAACAACCATCTTAGATTCGATGATGGAAATATAAACATCTGGGAGACAATTTCTTTAACGTTTGATGAACATTCGATCATGATAAGCAAATCTACGAGCACCACCATCGTACAGTAGAAACAAAGATGATAATCTTGAATATGTTTACCCCAGATATTATTTCTATATATCTGATGCAAACCCCCTTGTTCACATCACTTGGTCAAGCCATCAAGGAGTCAAAGACCCGAAGTGATGGCTGACATCCTGTGCGTCGTCTGTTTACTGTCATGTCAATAATTACTATTGAGTGGATACACGCTATGACGATATTTACAATATATTGTTTGATAGTGAGAGTGATTTCAATTTGCGGATCTTAATTGGAAATCAAGAGAGATCAATCTATCAATCTGTCGAACCCAAGAGAGATAAACCCGCGAAATCTCATTCTAATCCACAGGAGCTTTCTCTCCACCCTGTACGGAATATGAACAGTACATATATGGCATAGTACAACACAGTACAGTACATAGTATAAAGAAGAGCCGTTTACCCCATCAATCGAACCCTGGAATAGGGGCAAAGGGGAGCTGATGCTAGGAATTCTGACTGTTCAACGTTGGCACTGAACTCTTTTGGGTTTTGGATGCAGGAAGATGGCATGTAAGGTGAGGGGCTCCGAACCGGTTCGCGCTTACATGCATTGCATATCTGAGACTTCATCAGAATGTGGTTATTGTAATTGCATAAAGGAAGAAAGTACTTTCTTTGAAAAGATTCTTCTGCGGCACAGCAGTGAGGGAGTGAGTGAGTGATTCAAACTCTTGAATATTTAATTGTTATGGGTGTGGTAATATGCTCCGCGAGCTGTGATTTTAGTAAAATGAAGCCAGACAAGGCTGGATTCTCACGTGACAAGCAACGCTCATTGATAAACGCACACCTCAAGTATGCTAGACGAGTGAGCACAAGGTTATTGATTTCAACATGTGAATTCTCAGCCTTGCGAATCCTGTCGCGTCAACCTCGACAAACTTAACTACATTACAATCTCACACATAAAGCCAATCCAATATGCCGCCAGAACTCATACCATCAGATGAAGAATATGCATCATCAGAAGATGAGGATTTTGCACCAGATACTGCCCCAGCGCAAGAAGAATCGTCAGAGTCAGAAGCTGAAGATGAGGATTCTACAGCTGTAACGAATAAATCCAAGAAAAAGACTACGAAAAGGAAGAGAGGTAATGATGAGGAAGCGGAAGATGCGGGGTTTGAAAACTCGGGCGATGAAGCTATTATTGAGAAAGGCTTGAAGAGGCGGAAGAAGAAGAGGAGGAAGGGTGGGAAAGAAGAGGAAGATGAGGGTGGTGAGGGAGGTCTAGTTAAGACGAGGAGTATGCGCGCTCAAGAGTATGTTGATCATTCATCATTTGCAAATCTTGTTACTGATGAGTATCTATAGGAAAGTTGAGAAGAAACCCCTCGCAGATACAAAAGCCGCAACAGTAGATGTAGATGCCTTGTGGGCAGCCATGATATCCGGCAAACCCATCTCATCCAGTACCACCGAACCTAAACTCTCACAAACCCCAAACACATCTACAAGTCCGAAAACCGGGAGAAAATCTCCAGAACTTCATACAGGATCCAGTGAACGCAGTAACTTCGACGACGGACCTGATTCAATGGTTATGATAAAACGCACCTACAATTTCGCTGGAAAAGTCATCACGGAACAGAAACTCGTTCCCAAAGATTCCGCAGAAGCAAAACTCTTTCTTGCATCTCAAGAATCCGCTACGAAGGAAGGGGAGACAGGAAAAGAAACCGAACTCTTTGTCAAACCCAAACGCGGTCTCAAGAAAGCTCGACGCTCAATCTTTGAACCTGTGGTGGAAAACCCCATGCCGCAAAGAACGGATTTGTATTTTGGACAAGCGGCGGTATCGAGAAATTTGACTAATAGTGCGGGTGCGACGGGTAAAGAGGCGAAGAAATTAAATACGGTAGAGAAGAGTGCGATGGATTGGGCTGGATTTGTGGATAAAGAGGGTTATAAAGATGAATTGGATGCAGCTGGAAAGAAGAAGGGAGCATATGGAGAGAGACAAGCTTTCTTGGCGAGAGTGGAAGCTAAGAAGTTGGAGGATGAGAGGAGGGCAAGAGGATTACCTGTTTAAAGATGAGTGTGTTTTTTTTTTCTAGAACGCTGATTTTGGAGTTTGGAATCTGGGGCGTTCTGGTATCATGATTGGATTTTAGATGAATCCAGGGTTGGGCAAGTTTGATACTCAAATCGTCATGGCGAACGTGGATCTGATCTATGAATGTGGTCTTTCTATCGAGAGTCTCCTCTTTGTAGAAACTTTCTCGTTACTCCTCGCTTGGAGTTTCTTCAGTAGCATACATACATACATACGTAAATTAGATACTCACAAATACAATATTCAATACCTTTTCTTTGAGAAGAGAAAATGAAAATATTGTTTATATTTATGGAATAATCGAGTCTATTAAGTTCCTTATAATAATTAATTTCTCTTATTTTACATTGTATTGGTTTATTTTATTTATCTCGTTTTTCTTTCTATGTTCTCTGTATTTTATTTAGTATACTATGTTTCGTTTCGTTTCGTTTCGTTTCGTTTCGTTACATTCAGTCTAATAGGTTATAATAGATTCTAATATGAAAGGATTTGAAAGAATGTAATGTAATTTGATTTTAAGTGATTTGATATATTTGAGATACTTGAGATACTTGAGAGACTTAATAAACAAAGATAAAAGTACTATTTATTTTTCATCGATTTAATATCAATTATATACTATATAGATGTATAAACGACAGGTGAATAGATGAATAAGTGAATAAGTAAATAGGTGGATATATGAATATGTATTCTGATTTTATTTAAACTTTGATGTTGGGATGGAGATGGAGATGAAGATGGAGATGGAGATGGAGATGGAGATGGAGATGGAGATGGAGATGGAGATGGA
>PQXH01000281.1:0-37750 GCA_004786125.1 Botrytis tulipae
CCTCCTTGTAGAATATCATATATCTAATCTAGTACCTATCTCTTGCACCGTGATAATTATTATTTATATATTAATAGATAAGATATTAGTTGATAGTTTAATAAAAATATTAATTAAACAGAAATTCAAGTATTTTTGCTTATTATTGAATTATTAAAATCTTTATGGATATATTAAGAAGATTAATTAAAATATATTAAATATAATTATTATAACTTTATTAAATTTCGGTAAAGTTATAAATACTGGGTAGATTTATTAATATTAATTATATTATATCTTTTTTTATTTATATTTATATTTTCTTTTATTTATAAATATAATTTATTATTATAAATAAACTAATATTTTATTTATTTAAAAATATAAATCTAAGAAATATTAGCTAAATCCAGAAATATTTATTTAAAATTTATTAAACTTATTATTAAAACTATTTATTATTATATAACCACATAATATTATTTAAGGGTTGATAATATAAAGATATATAATAAATAAAGAATAAATAAGGGAAATATTATAAAAATTGATAATAATAATGAAATAAATAAATATAAAATAAATTATTTAAACAAAAAGAATATAAAAAAAAAATATATTAAAAAACATTTGAAAAAGAAAATTTTCAATTTAAAATCAAAATAACTCAAATAAAACTAAAAAGGATTTAGAATTAATATTTATTCAAATTAAAATAGGAAAATATATTTTTTAAAAAGAAGGAATAGATTGAAATAATAAATTAATAGAAATAAAACTATTACAATCCTAAAAAAGATTCTAGTTATTATTTCAAATTTAGAAGATAAAGATTTTCTGAAAAATAGAAAACCTTTTAATAATTATTAACAAATTAAATAATTTAATAAGTAATATATTAACTAAATTCTTATAAAAGAAATTAATTATACTTTTGAATTCTAGGATAGATTTTAGCTTATTCATATAAATAACTATTTAAATATATATCTTTCTTATATCTTTTATAACTATATAAAAAAAAAATAGTGTCTTTATTAAAGTAATTATATTTTAATAAATAATTGAACTCATTCAATCAATATCAACATTACTCTTGATTTTAATAAGCCTTTCCTTAAAATACTTATACAAATTCTTTAAACAAATTATTTTATAATTCTAATAGTTTTAATAAATAATAGAATTATTATAATTAAAATAATTTGAAGATTTACTCAATATAAAATATTTGAAATAAAAAAAGTAAATTAGAGAATTTGTAATATTGAAATTAAAATTAATTTAAAAAGTATTTAAGATAAAGGTAATATAGATTATTTATTAAAGTTTAATAATATATTTTTTTTTTTTGAAAAAACTTTTTTTCTTTTTGATATAATTCGAATTAGAATTTTTGATAATAAATAGAGATTTATAACTTTAATCAATAAGTATAGTTACTTTTTCAAAGAATTAATTGGAATTGAATAAATATATTTTTTTATTAAGTTTATTATTAAAAGAAATGAGGTTATTATAAATAAAAGTATTATTTTCAAATTGAATAGGAATTTTCTTTTTTTTAAATTTATTATTATTAATATTACTATTATTATTATAATACTCTACTTCTTTCTTATATATATTATCTTTATATTAATTAAGAAGAAATAGGGAAATATATTAAAATCAATAAAGAAAAGTTTGATTAATACTAATTACAAACAATCTAATATTATTTATTATAAAGAATCTATTATTAATAGATTTCGATATATATTGAAGAGTAGAAAGAGATAGAGAAGGAATTAAAGGAGATTATATTTTTTTTGATTTCTATAAGATAAGGAGTTAGTATTAATTAGAATAATTGAGGGTTATTGAAAAGAAATTATATTATTGTATTGGTTAAAAGAAATGATTTAGGAAATGTAGTTATTAAAAAAGATAAATTGAAGAAAGGTTATATTAATATTAAAATAATTGAATATCAATATAAAAATGAAAAGGGAAAAGTTGATTATTATATATTTTTAAAAGTATTTGTAAATCAATTGATTTGTTATATTGTTTATTATATTAATATTACAAATCCTTTTTAATTTTATAATAATAAAGATTGTAGATAATTATACAAAAACTAAAAGTTTGAGTATATTAAAATGATTATATTTGAATATTTTATAATTAATAGTTATACAGAAAAATAATGAAATTCAAAAAAAAAGAGAAAATTGAAAATGGTGTATATAATAAATAGATTTGTATTGGATACAAATGAACAGAGAATACTGTGTTTATATATAGCTTTATAATATAACATAATAAATAATAAATCTTTTCTTAGGGTAATGGATAATTATATTAATTTGTAATATAACTTGTACTTTATATTATAAAGGAATTAATAAAATAGGATTACAATTATAAAATAAAACAATGATTTTAAGTTTTATATTGATATTTTAATATATAAAAAATTATAAAAATGGGGAATGTATAAAGAATATAAAGGTTTGGAGAAATATCATTCAAAGCTGAAAATTATATATATATAATATATCATATAATATAGTAAGAAACCAAACCTTTTTGGATTTAATAAAAACCCTATAAATACCCAAAATCCCTATATATATTATTTTTCCGATAATAGATAAGAGAGAGGACAATTTTAATTCTTCTTATAATACTACGTGATTCACCACAAAATCGAATTAAAGATTGATATAAAATACTAATAGTGAATAGATATAAAAGCTATAAATCAATATTTTTTTAGGTTTATTATAAGGAGAATAATATTAAATATATATATTTATTAGTATATTCAAATTATTTAATTTAGTCTTTTAATATAAACTATTTTAATGTTTTAAAATAAGAATATAGTACTCAAATTAAAAGTTTTATAAAAGCTTATATCAATTATATTTTAAAGATTGAATTTTTTATAATTTTTAAAGCTATATATAAAAGATTAATTACAAATTAAGATATAAAAACCAAATTTAAAGAAACTAAATTAGTTCTATTTAATCTTAAAATAATACTTTTTAAATTGAATATTCAAATTTATACACCTATTCCCCCCCCTTTTAATTTAGATTTCTGAATTTCTCAAATATCTTATAATTCTATGGAAACTCTTTTTTAATTAATATTAATTAAATCTCGAATAATATATTATTAATCAAACTTCTTTATACCTATATTTGATATTATATTAACTTTAATTAAGAGTATAAAAAGATTAATATATAAAAATATACTTTTAAATATAAAAAATTATATATTTCAAAAAGCTAATAAAGTATTAAGCTGATATTGATATATAAAAAAGATACAAATATATTAAGAAGAAGTATTTACTAAATAGAAAGCTATAAATATATTATTTAAATAAAAGATTGATATTTAGATTCAATATAATAAATATTAAAATAAAAGGAATTCTAATAGAAAGATATTTTTTAATTAATATTATAATAACTATGGAAAAATAAATTATAATATAAGAACTTATTAAATTAATAAAATAAATTCTAGATTACTAAATTCTTAATAGCTTTAATTAATTGAATTAATAATTATTAAATAATATAAATTTGAATATATTAATTGAGGTGAAAGTGATTTACTCGATGATATGATCCACTTGTATATGAATTACGTTATACTTTTTATATATATACCCTTTACTAAATCAACTCAATACTAATCAATAATTAAAAAGATTTAATTACAAAATGGTAAGATTAAACTAAATAAAAAGAGATATCTTTTAAAAAGATAAATAAAATTATACTAGGCTAAATTTATATATAATTTATATAAAAGGAAAAGAATATTATATTCCTTATATTATCTTTTTAGAATTATATATTAAAAAGAGATCTTTAACTATAATTGATTTCTTTAGAATAGTTTGATTCTAAATCGATTTTATTTATATTTATTATACCTTTGTATATATTATACAATAAATCATTTGATATAAATAATATTAAATATCATTATTCAATATAGTTTTTCCAATCTCTAAAAAGCTTTTATATAAAGTGGATTTTATATTTTAAGAAAAATAATTAAATCCAAATAGTATAGATTTTACAAAAACCTAAGTGAATACTAATATTACTATATAAATTATCAACTTTTAATATAAATAATATAAGGGATAACAATTGTGGGATAAGTTTTAGAAATAATATAAAAAATAAACAGAAATTATATTTAAAACCATATATCGCAAAGTCCTTAAGTTTATATAAAAACAGTTTGTTTTTTATGATTTTTAGATTCAATAAATAAAAGGAGCTAATAATTATACTAAAGTTCTTACTAAATTTATTTCAAAAGAAATATCAAATGAATATATAAAAGAAATTCAAAAAGAAACAAAAAGATTAAAAACAGAATATATAGATATATACAATCTTATTAGACCAAAAAAAGTAATTCAAATTCAAGTATTACTTATATTAGATTCTTTTGAATAAATTCAATAAAATAAATAAGAATAATAATTCTAAAACTGATTTCTTTTTGATTTTATATTATCTAATTATTTAATATAATATAAAATATTGAATATAGGTTATATATAAAACCTTTTATCGAGTTTAATGAAAGTATATAATAATAATGAGTTTAAATATAGTGGTAGAGAATATAATTTTTTAGAAAAGAAATTTCAAATATTTTATGAATTATATAGAAAAGTTGAATTTAATTATATATAATATAAATTAGCTTTTTCAATAATACTTTAAGGCTTTATTCTCTTATTTTATTTTAATAAAATCAGTAATTAAAGATTAATATTTAATAAGATAATTATTTATATAAAAATATATTTCAAAATAGAAAAAAGATATTAGAAATATTTTATAAAATAATATAATATAATATTTCTATAAGTTATATGAAAATATTTTAATAAAATATTTTCAGAATAATTGGAAAAGCTCTTTGAAACTTTTCATATATTGTAATACAATTTGATAAACTTATATCAATTAGAATTGATATTAAAAAATCAAATTATAAATATATATTATAAGGTTTCTAAATATAATTTTATATTATTATAACTTATATTTATATATAAAGATCTTTATATTAATCTTTAAAATACTATTGGTTAAATTAAGTGAATAGGAATAAAGAATTCTTATATTATAAAGCAAATAATTAATAATCTATTTAGTATAGAAATATATTAAATGAATTATATATATAATAAATAAGATTTATATAAAAATCGAGATTTTTAAGAATAATTAAAAATTAAATTTATATTTTTTCATTTAATTTCTTTAGAAAATTTGTTAAAGAAACTCTATATATTAATTTAAAAATGCTTTATATACAAATAATCAGATTATTAATTAATAAATTATATAAAAAAAATAAATAAAGAAATTCAATTAATATATAATAAAATATAAAATAAATAAAGAAATATTTGAGTAATATTTTATATAATATAAAAATAAATCTAATATTTAATATAAAAAAAATAAAATATTAAATAAAAATAATAATTTCAAATATTTATAAATTGAATCTTTAAATAATCAATTAATTCAATTTAAAATATATTTTATAGAAATAAATTTTATTAATAAAATATATATTATAAAACTTCTAGGAAGATAAGTTTTGATATATATATATTTATAAAATAATTAATTTCTATAATTATATAAAAAAAATAATAAATTAATTAAGATTTTTTATTTTTAAAATTAATATTTAGTTAATATATTTCAAAGTATTATTCTAGATATAAATACATCAAGAATATTTATAATAGGAGAATTTTAAATATAAATATTAAAAAGAAAAAAGGGTATTTTATATATAACCAGTATTAAATATAATATTAAATTTGAAAAAGGATTTATATAATTACAAAATGATATTACTATTGAAATACTAATTGGAATAATTATGTTTTTTATTATATTTATAAATACACTCTTTTTTATATACTTATAAAATATAAATTATTTTATAGTTATATTTAATAATATAATAAATATATTAAAATAAAATAGTAAAACTATTTTTATTATACAAAAATAGGAATATTTATTTATACTTTTGAATTAAAAGGAAGAAATGAGTATATATAATCATTTGATAGAATTAGAATTTTAATAAATATATTATAAATTCGATTACCCCTCTATATAAAAACTTGCAGATTTTTTAAATCAAGTAAAATATATTAATATCAATATTCGTATAATTAAGAAACTCAATAAATTTTACAAATATTATTAACTTTATATAAAATCTTCCAAAAGATTTAAATTTATAATTAAAGATAATATCGAATTTAATTATTCTATTATTCTTGATATATTCTATATTAATAAAAGCTTTATTTTATATATTATTAATAAAATAACTATATATAATATTACAACATTTATATAAAATATATCTATTAAAATTATATAAAATACTATTCGGAAATATTAAATTGATATATATTTAAAACCACCAGATTATATATTCTATAATATTAATATGAATTTTGTATTAAATAAATTCAAGTAAAATATAAAATTATTTTAAATTAATATTCAAAAAGTTTTTATTAAAGTTTATAATGTTATTAAAAAAATTAAAAAATATTATACCCCAATACAATATATATATATAATATTTTCAAAAAAGAATTTAAAGATAATAAATTTAATAAAGAATTAATTTTATAAATAATAATAAAAGTAATAAATAATATTATTAATTTAAATAAACTTATATTTATATTTCTTATATATAAAGTATATTTTTGTATAATTTTATACAATTTATCTTTAATATCCATTTTGAGAAAAATATTAATATATTATATTATAATAAAAAAAATATATAAAATTTCAGTGAAATAAATATTTTAAGAAATGTTAATTATATAAAATAATTCTGATATATATAAAATATTTAATTTATTCCTTAATTCCTTAATATAAGTATAAAAAGAAAGAAAAGAATAAATAAAACTATATAGATTATTTGTAATTATTAATTAAAATTATATAATCGATTTCCTCTATAGTTCAATGGATTTTTATATTATAATAATAAAACTATTTTATAAAAAGAAATATGAAAATAAATTTGAAATAAGTAATCTCCTTTTTTTAATTGAATTATTCCTAATAACCCCTTTAAATATAAATAATTTGAAATTCGAAATTTATAAATTATAAAGTTTTATATAAATTTCTGAATAAATTTCTATTCAATATATAACTTTTAGAATAGAAATTCTTAGAATATTATTATTATAAAATGCTTATACAATTTATAATAAATATAATTACCTTTTTATAGTAATATAAAATAATTAAGATTTAATAGAAATATTTATTATAAAGAAAGAATAAAAAATTTTAAATTTTATAATCGAATTTTATATAAAAAGAATTATTATTATAAAAAAAGTATTATTCAAAATATTACAAATTTAGGAAATTAATAATTTTATTATTAAAAATAAATTTGAATTTATTAAATATAATCTTTTTATATATATTAAAAGATTATTCAATTTATATCTTATAAATAAAGTTAAAGAATATATAATAGAATTTTTATATGAAAAATCCTATTTAATTATATAAGTATATAATAATATAAAAAAAAAATTAATTTTGATTTAAATATTTATAATATAAAGATTAAGCTAAAGAATTATTATAGTACTAACTTTAATATTAGTATAAATAAGTATTAAATTAATAATATAAGATATAATATAAGCCTATATATAATCGAAAACATTTTTAAATCGGATTATTTTAGTAAAGCATTTAAAAGAGCTTAAAAATAGATATTTAATTAATATGATTATAATAATTAAGAAATCATTATATAGTATTATTAAAATGGGAATCTATTAATAAATAATTTATTAGAAACATTATTAAGAAAAGCTTAATATAGTGATATTTTTATATAACCTCTACTTACTTATTATTAATATAAAAAATATATAATTTGGACTTATAAAAATATAGATAGATAATACTTTTATTTTGATAGATTAAAAGTTTATGGATTTTAAAAATAAAAAGCTCAAAAATATAGATATTAAAGTAAAATCAAGTGAATATCTAATATACAATTTGCCTCTAATTTTTAATGATTATTGTTGGTATCACCATGGGGATGGTGAAGACAATATAGTACTATGGTTCACACTGTTGTAATATTGCTTGAGGTTCTAAAAGCTAGGGCTACGATACGTCTATACTATAGTGCCGAGGCACTAGCGCTTGCGCTAGTGCGGTCACATGATCCCTGTCCCGACAATTATATTATATAATAAGAAAATAAGAATTGTTTAATTCTTACTTAAAAAGATTAAGGAAAAAAGCTTATGAAAATTGTGAATCCTAAATAATATTATAAATAAAGAGTATAAGGTGTATATATTACTATAATTTACTAATTAGAAATTTTATATAATTTGTTTATAATTATATAGCATTAAGATTTATTAAATGAAAATATTAAAATATTTAATAAAAGATTAAAATAACAAATGGAAATTCTTAATTAAGGGTTTATTTTCAATTTTCTTATATGAGATTATATAAAACTCTTTATTTTTATTAATAAATCATTTGTTAATAATAAGAATTTAAGTAGTTAAATAAGATTTGTTATTATTTTTATAAATAAAATAATATCAAATAAAAATATATTTGAGTTAAAGAATAATATTATTTATTATAATAGTATAAAGAGTAAAAGAATTACTTATAGTATATTAGTATTTAAAATATATAGAATAATAATAGAAATAAATATTAATCTTATAATATAATTTATTCTATAAATTATCACCTTATAATTTAATATTTCTAATATTTCAATTATTATATATATAGATTTATATTTATTATATAAATATCTTATAAAATTAGATATAATAAAAGAAAAGAGATTAATAATTAATATTATAATACTTCATTAATTATATAAATAAAAAGAATTAATAAAAATAAAATAAATTAATAAGTTTAATAATCTAGTGAATATAATAATAAAAGCAAATCCGAATAAAGTATTCAAAAAGTTTATTAATATAAATACTCTTATTGTATATATAGAAGAATAAATGAAATAAGAAATTTATATAAAAGTTAAATAGACTATATATAAATCAAATTATAAAATTGGAATATTGTCACGGGTTCAATACGTAGTTAGGTGGATGCCTTAGGCAACCACCCTCTATATAGTCGGCGTCTCCCCGCCTCCTTTTGTATAACCTTATAGAATATTATATATTTTATCTAGTATTCAAATTATATTGTAATAGTATATTTTATTTTTGAAAAAGTTTTATTATAATAAAAACAATTTGATTTTGAAAAGAAAATCTTTATTTCAGCTTTTTATTTATTTAAAGTAAATCTTTTTTATACTTTTTATATCTCTATAATCTTTTATATTTTTTAAAAAATCTTTATTTTTGTTTTTATTATATCTTTATTTTTATTATATCTTTATCTTTATTATATCTTTATTTTTATCTTTATCTTATTTTCTTTTTCCACTATAATTAATATACCAAATATCTTAGACATTTGTTTATTATTACTTACTTTATTTAAAATACTTAGAATTGAAATTAATAATACTTTTAATTAATAATATTAGATTATAAAAAAATTATTTAATCTTTAGAATTATAATTTTTACAGTTTTACTTCTTTATTATTATTAATAAAAAATCAAAATAATTATCTTAATTATATATATATTATTATTAATAATATATTTAATTCTTTTTATATTTTTTAATATATATTCAAATAAAATCTAACTATAAAATAAACTTTTAAAATTATTATAAATATTCAATTAAATATTCAAAATAAATTATTTAGATTATTATAAATTCGAAATATTTCTATTTAAAAAAAAATTAATTAATATTAAATTTCAAAAAATTTCTAATTTTTTTTAAAAAAAAAAATAAGATTAATATTTTAATAAAAGGAATATATTATTTGAAAATAGGATTTAGAATTTTATTAAATAATAAACTCAATTATTTTTAATATATAAAAAAAGAAGCTTTTATATTTAATTTTTCTTATTAATAATTATATATATTAGAAAAAACTAATTAATATAAATAATATTATTTATAATATTTTAATTTATATTATTAACAAATCTTTTTTTAATAAATTTAATAAACTTTACATTTTAATTAATATAATATATAAAGTTTCAATTTAATTTAATAAATTTAAAATAATTAATAAAATATTTTTTTTAGCTTTTTATATTCAATTAAAATATCTTAGTATTATATATTATAAATAATTATATAAAATAATTATAGTAATAAAAACTAAAGTTTTATATAATCTTTAATAGTTATTTATATAAAATTCTAATTTCTATTTTTTTATTAATATTAATAATTGAAAAAGGAAATTTGAAATATAAAATTAGAATCTATAAGAAAATAAATATTTAATAAAATTAAGAATAAATTTGGATTTTATATAATTATATATAATTATAATTAATATATTATTTACTATACTAATATTATTAAATTTTATAGATTTCAATACTTTTAAAATAAAAGATTAATAATAAGAAAAGAAATATTAATTAAGCTTATACTATTATTACAAAAAATCTAGTTATTTAATATAGGATTATAAAGTTAAGAAATAAATAAATATATAATAAATAATTAAAAAAGATTTTGGATTTATAAACTTTTAAAAAGATTTTTATAACTATAATTCATATAAAGATATTTTTTTTATTTATAATAATTAATATATTAATAATTAAAATAAATTATATAATTAAAACGATTTTTAGGAATATAGTTTTTAAAGAAATTATAATAATAATAATAATATTTATATTATATTTTATTTAAAATAATAATAATATTTGAATATATTTTAGGGATTTATTGAAATCAATTTATTAATATTTTTAGAAAGTATATTTAATATATTATTTTAAAATATATTAATATCTTTAATTAATAATTATATAAAAAAAATTCAATTTTTATATTAAATCACTTATAAAAATCGCTAAGGAATATTAAATAAATAAAATAAGCTATAATTAATAAAAAGTTTTTATAGCTTAATATTATAAATAATAAATCTCTATTTATTAAAACTATTATATTTCTAATATATAAAATTATATTTGATATAATTAATTTAATTAATAGTGAATACTTTGAAAAAGTATTTATTAATTATTTTTTTATTTTTAAAAATAAAATATATATTTAAATCTTATTCTATTAAAAAGAACTTTATTTAATAAATAGCAAAATTATAGATATTATTACTAAATATTTTATTATAAATATAGTTATAAACTTATATTATAAAATCTAATTGTTTTTTATTATTAAATTATTTTTTAATATATTAATTATTTTTGACTTACTATGGTTTTAATATTATAATCTGTATATAGACTAATCAAATATAACTTTCTTTTTTATATTGATTTATTATATTATATAATATTATTTATAGGATATACTATATATTATTCTAATATTAATAATTCATTTACTATAACTAATTATAGATTTATTAATAATTTAGGAATAGTTTTAAATAAGGGTTTTAGAGATTTATTAATTATTATATATAGAGAATAGATTTAAAAAGAATAAAGGATATGAATTTATTATTATTAATAAAAACAAATTAAATATTGAAATAATATTTATATTAAGTTTAAATTATTATTTTATAAGAATTTGTAAAAGGAGCTCTTATATATAAATATAGATAATAAATAATTTTTTAGATATATATATAATTCTAATAGAAAAAATAATTAATTAATATAAATAACTAATTAATTTAAAATAAGATTATTTATTATTACTTTTAATATTAATACTTGAAATATAGTTACCTCTATTAAAACCAAATATAAAGAATATTTGTTGATTATAAACTTTAAGCTTTATTTTCTTTTATTAATAGAATTATATTTATATAATATAAATTATTTAAAATGAATTTGATTAAATAATAGAATAATAAGTTATAAGTAATAGGGATTTTTTTAATATAATTGTTTTATTATAAAAAGTTTATTTCGATAAACAAGAATATAAGAATATTCTACTTAATAAAAGGAATTTAATTAAAACTTTAACTCAATTATTATTATATTTATATAATTTTATTTATAATTACTATAAACCAACTTACTTATACAAAATCTTGAAAACAGATATTTTCAAGTTTTTGATTAAAAAATCAAAATTTAATAATATTGAAATTTAATAAAAGCTTTTTCTCTAATTATAAGACAAACTACTTACATTTCTTTTATACTATATAAATATTTTTCTATTATATTGAATATAAAACCATAAGATTAAACTAATACCAGAAAAAGAGCTATTATATTTTAAAAACCATTTATTATCACTATTAAAACTTGAAGTTGTATATAAATAAATTGATAATAATCTTAATAAAAACTTTATTTAGAAATCAAGATTAAGAAATATTATATTATTATTATTAATTATTAAATTAAATAGTAATATATATATATATTAGAACTATTAGGATTTGAATAATATTATAATAAAGAATCACTATCCACTTCTTATTATTTATAAAATTCTAAATACTTTGTATAATATTATTGTATATATAAAACTAGATATTATTACTACTTTTAACAAATTTTATATTACAAAAAGTAATAAATGAAAAATAGCTTTTATTACCCACTTTAATCTTTTCGAATTACTTATTATACCTTTTAATTTTTATAATATATTAGCCTCCTTTCAATATTATATCAATTATATTTTATTTAATGAATTAAATAAATATTATATAATATATTTAAATAATATTTTTATATATTTAATAAATAAATTGAAATATAGAGAATATATTCAAATTATAATATAAAAACTAATAAATATAGAATTATAGATTAATATAAACAAATATAAATTTAAGATGATTTCTATTTAATATCTGAAATTAATAATTATAATTAAAAATATATAAATAAACTTTGAAAAAGTTATTACAATTATATCTTAGAAATAATTACTTTTAATAAAGGATTTATAATATTTTTTGGATTTTATTAATTTCTATTAATAATTTATAAAGAATTTTTCAAAAATATATTAACTTTTTTATAATCTATTATAAAAGAATTTTAATTGGAGTTAGAATATATTATATAAAAATACTTTTGTTATACTTAAAGATATATTTATAATAGTTTTAATTCTTATATATTTTAACTATAATAAATAAATAATCTTAAAAATAAATACCTTAAATTGAGTATTAAAAGGGATATTTTCTTAATATAATTCTAATAGTCTTTTAAAATTAGTAGCTTATTTTTCGGTAAAATATTCTATAGCAAAATGTAATTATAAAATCTATAATAAAAAGCTTCTTATAATTATTAAATCCATAAAGGAATAATAACTAGAACTTCAAAGTTTGTAATAGAAATTTGAGATTTTTATTAATTATAAAAATTTAGAGTATTTTATTATAATAAAGGTTTTAAATTAATAACAAATTCGCTAATCCGAGTTTCTTTTTTATTATAATTTTTGAATAATCTATTGATTAAAATCTAAGGCTATTCAATCTAATACTTTAAACTAGAAAAAAGAAGATAAATCAAATCTTACAATTAGAAATAATAAATAATTAAAGAATAAAAAATATATAGTTTTATTAATAAATAACTTTGATATTAACCTCTATAATAAATTAAAAGTTAATATTTATTTAATATTAATAAACCTTATTATACTTATAAATAATAAACTAATTAACAAGCTTATTAATAATGCTTATAAGAGATTAGATATAGTTTAGTAATTTATAATAACAATCAGGGATCCACATATAAGAAAATATTTAATAGAATTTAGAAAAATACTTTAAGTTATTATACAAAACTGCTATATAACAAATAATAGAATATATTATCAAAAGAGATTATAAATTCTATTAGATAATAAATTGAAAATCTAAATCATTTATAAAATACATTCCTCTAGTCTAGTCAAATACTCAGGGTGAATTAAAATAATAGATCTTATCTTTTAGAATTATTAATAATTATAAATATATCGAGAAATTGCCTTATATATACAGGCATATAAGCTCTATACTTATATAAAATTGTTAAAATCGGTTTTATCTAATTTCCTATATTTATTATTAGTTCCTTTTTAAAACTGATTCAATATATTAATAGATTATATCACACTACTTTCAAATTATATTTATTATAATTCTATTTACAAATATATTCTAATTATTGTTTGTTAATTAATCAAAATAAAGTATTTTATAGGGATTTGAATATTCATTACAAAAAAGCTTATTAATATCTTTATCAATCATATTTACACTTTGCATAGTCTACCAAATAATATCATTTTCAATTGTAATACACAATTCATTTTTGGCTTATAGTCTCAATTAGTAGAATAATTAGTAATAACTCTTCAACATTCATCAGTATTCCACCTACAAATAGATAAGTAAATAAAATAAATAAATTCAGTTTTAAAGTAATATTTATAGGCTTTTATAAATTTTTATTAAAATAATCAAATATAATAATTATCTTTAACCAAATTTATATTAAATAATATAATCTTAAAGATTACTAGCTACTCATTATTTTTTATTAATTATAGATTTAATTTATATGTTAATATCAAATCTAACAAACCTTATCCATTAAATATAACTATAATACAGAAGCAAGAGTTTTTCAAGGGAAATAAGATAACAAATAGAATAGAAAGAATTTTATTATAGCTATAAACTCTTATTAAATAAACAATTGCAATATATAAAGAATATACAAATTAATATTATATCAACTCATTATACTATTATATAAATCAAAAAATATTTATAAATATTAAAAATATAAAAACATTTTGAAAAACAAAGAAGCTAAATAATTAGTAAATAAAGCTGTATAAGATTATAAAAATCTACCTCTATTTTTATTTTATTTAATTATTAATTAATATTCATATATTTCCTATTTTTCATTATTTATTATTTATATTTGCAATCAATAAAATACATTTCCCAGAACAAATTATAATTAATGAATCAGAATCAATTATTACTAGAGATAGGATTCTTAAGAGAAAGAATAGCGAGAATAAATCAATATAGAAATAGATCTTCAAAAAAGTAATAGATAATTATAAGGAAAATGGTCACTATTATTTAATCAAATAAAAATATTATATACCTATTTAATAATTAATAATAAATTTAAAAGGGAACAAGAAAATATTAGTAGAGTATTATTATATATATTTAAAAAAACCTAATTTATTAAAATAAATATTAAATAATTCTAAAGCAAAAGTAATTTTATTATTGTTATTAAAACATTTAAAGGAGATATAAAAAGTTTATAAATTAATTTACAAAAAAAAAATCAAATTAGGAAAAAATATTTAAATTATTAATTCAACAAATCTAATTATTTATTTAATTTAAATATAATAATAAGCTATATAAATGGATTTAGTTTATTTAGGATAAATAAGCTTTTAAGAAGGGGTATTGTTATGGGTTCAATATATAATTAGGTGAATGCCTTAGGCAACCATTTTTTATATAGTCGGCGCCTCCCCATCTCCTTTTGTATAACCTTGTAGAATATTATATATCTTACTTAGCACCCAGACTGCACTGTGATAGATATAGAGTTATTAATTTTTTTCATTTTTTTATCATATTATATTTTTCAAAGAAGTTTTCAATAAATATTTCAATTTCCAATTCATTTTTCAAGAATTTTATTAAAAAAAAAGAAAAAAAACATTTTATATATTATATAAATATTATATAAAAGAATATATATAAATCAATTAATGATAAAAAGCTTTTTAATAAAATTGAAATTAAGTAAAAAAGGCTTTTTTCGGATATTAAAGTATTTTGAATTGATTAATGAAAAAGGAATAGAAAATAAGCTCAAATCTAATAAAAAACAAAGAAGAGATGAAGGCTTATATTCTATTTGTTATTTAATATATAAATAATTGAATTATATATACTAAATTCTATAATCTTTTTATTTATAATTTCTATAGGAATTATTGAAATAACTTTATATATAATAACAATCTGGAAAAGGTATTAATTCATATTAATAATATTTTTTGCAAAAACCCTTAATAAAAACTCTTCGATTTTATATTAATAAATCATTTATATATAAATTCCTTATTATATAAACTTATACAGACGTAATTTAATTATGTATATATGTAATATTGTTGCTAGGTATAGTAAATAAAGTAAGTTGAAGATTATTGTAATAATATTGTGTTAAAACCTAATTATTAATTTATAGGATAGGATTTTGATTTGATGTAACTACTGCATTAATTGTATTAAAAAATTGAAGGGCTTTATTCATATAAAAATATCAGTATGATTTGTATAATATTATATTAGTAGTAAGTATAAGGCAAATTTTAATGTATTTGATTAATTATTCAATAGAAATGAGATATATATTTCATATAATTAATTAAATATGAAATTTCGGGTTATTTCGATAAAATTAGTATTAGTTCGAGAAGGATACGGAAGACGTAGCACTCACGTATTTGCAGGTCCTATATATCTAATTGTATTCTATCTGAAGAGCTAGCTATGTGAGAAGATAATAGGCCTTATATAGGCACTACTGAAAAAGCTAGTCTCTTTTGTATTCGCTTAATCCCTTTGATACAATAGTTATTGTATTGTATTGAAGTCATTCCTTTGAAGTGAATACCCTTGTTCACACAATTAGTATAATTCTAAACTTAGACATATTACTTAATATAATTGAAGAATATGTATGAAATGAAAGGCTTTATTCATTAATGATTTTAATAGTTTTTCGTATAGTGTTTTAATTGTTTTAAATTGAAATTTTTAATATTCATTTGATTTAATATGAAAATAAAAATTGAATTAAACAATGAAATAACTATATATTATGAGTTCCATATATTAATCTAATTTATACAAACTGTTTTTATATAAAAAAGAAAAAGTTAAGTCTATATTAAAATATATGAATAAAATTACATTCTACTCCTATTTTCATATGAAATATATATATAAAGTAAAATGTGTATATAGCTTAGTAATATCTTCTTTATACAAAAAGGATAAGATAATGATATAATATCACTTAACCCCATATGCTTTTTATGTATACACCCCTTACTAAGTCAACCCAATACTATCTAATCAATATATTATACTTTATTAAACTATTAATTTATACTTTATAATAATATAAAAGGAAATTAGTCTTTTCAATTAATTTAGAATTTTATAAAAAGATTAATTTATTGAGATAATGTCTATATACTTTTTTAAAAGATAAAAAAACAAATAAATTAAGAGATTATAGAATATATAATATATATAATAATAGAAATAAGAGGTATATATTATACTTGAAATATTTATATGTAAATTCAATAGTTTTATAACTTCCATATCCATTTAATATAAAAAATCTCAACTCTTTTAGTATAGAAAAAGCTATTTGAAAAATAAAGATCTTTTTAAGTTATTTTAAACTAATATTATTTGTAATTTATTTATTTTCTATGATAATGAAGTACTATATTGTATAGGGTTTTAAATTTATTAGAGATTATTAATATTATATTAATTTTCTTTTGAAAATAATAAGGGGATCAATAGTTTTTTTTATAATTGAAATATACTTTATAAGTAATATTCAAATTCTAAAATTAGGCTCTTTTTTCTAAATAAAACAATATTCTAAGCTTTTTAGAATTAATTCATTTAATCCCTAGTTTTTTTATATATCTATTTTATTTATATTATAATAGTTTTGAGATTTAATATAACAAATTATAAGTAAATTCAATTTTTGGAATTATATATTAATAATATTAATAATTGTACCTTTAATATATATTGTATCGATTCTAATTTGTTTTTTAATTCTAATTTTTGGATTTTTTTATAGAAAGTTCTATATCTATTGTTTTCCAAGTATAGAATTATTTCTTTTAATATTAAGAAGATATTCCCCAATTTCACAAATCTAATAATATATAGAATTAGTATTTAATAACTTTTATATTAATATTTAATTTACTAATTGTTTCTTCTAAATCAAAATTATTTTATATATATATTATAACTCTTTTTGATGAGATAATTGGTTATTTATGTAATTTTGAAGAGTGATTTTTGAAATCCCAAAATTCGAAGTAATTTTTTAAATTGAATATTTATCCACAATTATATATAAAATCGAATTAATATTATTTTTTATATATGATTTAGATATAATGTAAATAAAGTTATGCCAAAATTTTAAATTAATCAATAAAAGTATTATGAAGTTATTAAAGAATTAAGAAAAGAGGTACCTTTTTGTAGTGAGCTTTTTTGAGGTAGCCCGAAAGTGGGGTATCCGACTTAAAGCAAGCCTATAGACTATAATTTCATAAATAAGAAGGAATTGAAGGAAGATATAAGGGGCCGGATATGCCCTGGACTAACCAGAGCATAAGATTAGATTTGACTAGATCGCAATATATTATTACATAACTCCTTACTCATCTCCCCGGTACATCTCCGGCATATTGCCTACTACTGAACCCTGACAGAAAAAGAGGAAAGGGAAATGTTTAAGTAGATATAATACACAGGATATAATACTGGATATTCGAATCTCCAATACAACTGGAATAGAAGCTGGCCGATTATTATCTTTCTAGAAAATAATCGAATTCCATTTTCAATTCCTGAATTATTTTGAGAGTAAGAAAATATTTTGAATTAAATCTGTATTATGAAAATGAAAATATAATATATTTGTTTATAATAAACGATTTACGAAAAATAGTTTCAAAAGTAATAGTCATTAGGAATATATAAATTTTTTATTCTTCAATATTATATAAAAAACAAGCTTATAGTTTAGTAATATAAAACTATACTCACTTGGACATATCATTCGTTATAAATACTGCTTGAAAAATAATGAACTTAGATTTCGTAATCAGAGTTTATATTTATATCGTTTTGGTAATACTCGATCCTGAAAATCGTATTTTGAAATACAATATTTTATAAAATCTAATCTTGAGATTCTATAATCTCAATATAAGAATTAATTTATACTTAACTGAAAAAGGGAGTTTGTAAACAAACATTCGAATCCACAATAAGGCTTTTTTTCATTATCAAACTAAAAAGGAAAGTTTATAAACTATTATAAGGCTTTTTTGCTAGTTAAATTGAAAAATAGGGTTTTATAATTAAAGATTAGCTCTAATTTATAAAATAAAAAATAAACTAAAGTGTTTTTATAAATGAATAGTAATTACTAATTTATAAGAAAATAATATAAAATATTAAATTAATAAAAGCTTTTAGAAAATATTTGTAATATCAAATAAATACTTATAATTAAATACTAAATTCAATAGTTTTTTTTTAATTGAATTTAGACTAATTATTACTACTTAAATCATTAATTAAGTGAGTAACTAGACTTCAAATTGTACATTCATAAATCCGAAGTATCAAATCGTTCCCTTAACTTATACCTCTATCCAAATGAAAGACTGTTTGTATAAAGATATAAATAATATAACATCTATAGTTTAATAGATTCTAAATATTAAAATTGTATTCTATCTAAAGAGCTATTATAGCTATATAAAAGAAATAGAAGGTCTTAAAATTAAAGCTAATAAAAGAGCTAGTCTTTTTTGTATTTCTTTAAGTGATATAGCAATTATTGAATTAAAGTTATTTATTTATCTTTATACAAAGACTTAAAACTTTTTTTATGTTTTCCTGGTATTCTATAGGCTATTATATAGATCTTAAAAACCCTATTTAATTTATGAAAAAGGGATTTGAAATGTATTTTGTAATTGGTTGAAATTACGACGAGAGGATTTCATAGAATGTGTATCAAGTAGTGACCTATCTTACCTCTCTATCTATACCACAGCAGTTAGTTTGTCTCTTACTTTTTGTTACGGAGGTACGCATTATAAGATAAACCTAAGGCCTTAGTGTCGGAACCTACGAAAACAGTACTGTAGGAACAGTAGGATTAAAGGGTAACCAAAGATAGCGGTAATCAGATAAGTAATCAGTGATTAAAAGATAGATAACGTCTGTCCCTGTGTCCCGAGACGCACCCTGTAATGAGACAAATCTATAGTTTTAGAATCATAACTTTTTTCTTTGTAAATCTACAAAGTTGCTATTGATATATTATTTTATTTAATTATTTATCCCTAAGGAAATCATTTAAAAAATAAGAAAAAGAATATAATTGATTATATTATTGATTATTTCAATTATATTATTAATCGATGTGTCACCGGCGACACAGATTAGTCACCCGGGGGAACCCCGGGCTCGCCAAGGATCGGGGGATCGGGGGTTATGGAAAGTTGGATATTGGAAACCTTAATTCTAAGGATCGATAATGTTTGGCCTAAGGCAATAAGAATCTATGATGTCAATACAGAATACAGGGAATATATGTAGGACCAGGTATGCCCCGAATAGACAGGGGCATAAGATTAGTTTGGTACATTCTACGATATATTGTTATCTAATCTCTTACTCATCGTTGCGTGACCTTTCCGGCCTACTCCCTACTACTGAACCCTGACACGATGCTTCCGTTGTCCACCCCTATTTAGCTACAACTACTAAAGTCTTTTTCCAATTCGAAGCATATTAGAAAAAGTCCTATCCCAAATTAATATAATTTCAAATTTTGAAGATATACAGAAAGGAAAAGAATGGATTCCAGAAATTACTCCAATATAAAAAAACAGCCTTTTGTTTTTATTACTTAATAATATATATTTAACGTAGTTTATCAGCGAGCGGATCATATCACCGAGCGGATCATTTGAAAATATATCAAAATTAGCTATTTTTAAATATTCTTATTTTAATAATTAATCAATATTTTTGAAAAATGAAAGGATCTAAAATAGTAATAAAAAATTTTTATTTTAGAAATTCAATTTTTATATAAATATTTCTATTATATTGAATAAAAAATAAAAAATGTCACGATTTTCATTACAAGAAAACTATTTCTATAATAACTTCTATATTAACTTACATTTTCAATAAAAAATCAGATTTTTATAATAGCATTATAATTTAGTTTTTTGAATTCAATTTTTAAAAAATTCTATCGATAAATAAAGAAAGTGCACGGTTATGCACAGACGAATTTTGTATATAAATTGAGTGATCCGTTCGGTGATATAATCCGCTGGCTGATAAACTACGTTAACCAAACTGCAATTTACTAAATTTACATCCAGACTCACTAAACTTCACCCAATTGCTATCCTTATACATAGTTACATGTGTAGCACAAGAGTGGAGCGCAAAAGTGGAGCGCCATCCGCAACGGTAAGTCTTTGTGTAAGGCGTATGTTCTGGTGTGCCTCAATTATATTGTATTTTTATAATCTATAAGAACGCAGTATAATCGAGGCACGCCAGAACGTGCGCCTCACGCCAGGATGTGCGCTTTGCGCAAGGACTTGCCGTTGCAATGGAGAAGAACAACGTTTTATTCTTGTGTTATATGCGTGGCTATACCTGTGATGAAATTTAGCAAACCTGAGCATGAATATAGTGAACTACAGCTTGGTTAAAATATATATTACTAAGCATCAAAATATAAAACTGTGTCCTCATATCGAAGTAACTTTTGGATTCCATTCTTTTCCTTTTTATATATCTTCAAAATTTGGAATTATATTATTTTGGGATAAAACCTTTTCTGATATACTCTAAATCAGGAAAAGATATCAATAGTCGTGATTAAATAGAGGTGGATAGCGAAAACGATGATTGATGGTATAGTTAAAACGATTAATAATATAACCAATTATTGTCTTTTTCTTATTGCTAAGTGGTTTCCTTAGAATGAAATAGCTAAAGAAAATAGTATATTAATAGAAACTTTGTAGACTTGCTACTGTAAGAAAAAAGTTATGATTCCAAAACTACAGATTTGTCTCGTTACAGGGTGCATCTCGGGACACAGGGACAGACGTTACCAAAGTTAATATAATATAGGTGATGATCTCGAGTTACTTAAACATCCAAGAGTATTTGCTCTTGTAAACATGTTCCGAATAGAACAGCTAAAGATACTTTCATATAAGGAGTTCGAAAAGCAACTGCAACAGCATTGGATTAGTGATACATTTCCCGATTGTATTCGCGAAGTATACACAACATCGAATGATATCGACATCAATACTATAAGGAAAGCTGTAGTGAATGCAGTGGCTTTACACAAAAAAGAACTGGTTCAAAAGCGTTCATTTCAAGAGCTTATTCGAGAAGTAGGAGACTTTGCAGTTGATCTAGTATCAAGGGTAACCGAAGGAGTGTAATGCCTGAGAGGATGTAATGAAAGCGAAGTGTTCCGGCTGATGAACATAAAGATTCTTTTCACTTTAGCTTTGAATCCGATATACCGCCTGACTTATCCAACACCAGCAATAATTTTTAATTTCATTTTTTCCGGCAGAAGTCCCTGCACCAAGAATATATCTACGCTTCCACATCCATCAAATCTGAGGTCAAGACTTACCTACACATCTTCTACTCTACCAATCTGCCGCCCTGCCAAACTATCCTCCAAACTGCCTCTCCGTTTCGTCAAATCCTTTACATCAAATATGATTCGCCCATTTATCATTTAAGAAAATTTTGAATTTTCCGATCCTTATTCTAGCCACAATTGAATATTTCCTAACACTACTACTCAACCCTAAATGATCTTTAGGGTTACAAAACATTGTATAAAGTCTTCATTTAAGGCAAGGTGCCGGTGCTGAGTATCCCAGCGAGCATTGTAATAATAACACACTCCCGAACTGCATACATAATGCAATCTCCTTGGCACTCGCTTGTATGGCCCTGAGACTTGCATTCTGCTAAGTGCTTGGCAATGGCAAAGTGGATTTGTAGAACTGATACCGCGATGGTCATCGAAGCTATGAAACTTTCCGCGTGGAGGGCAGGTATAATATAGACGATTGGCGTTTCCTATAATTAGATCAGTAAAATTGATGCAAACGGATAAGCAAATACATTACAAAAAACAAATTATTGATTCAGCTATCAATCAACTATTTAAAGTATGTTTTGAATTATACAGTACAAATTCATTTTGTAGGGTGCATTATCCCAGCATAGAATTTTGGTAAGGACAAACTTCCTATAGCTCTGAAGATCCCAAGATTCTGAAACTTCTAGGGAACCTGTCCTAGAAATAAATTCGTCCTGGCTGAAAAATCCTGATTTGAATTTTCATCCAGGACAAATGGCTTAGGCCTTCAGAACATCTCAGGGTCACCTAGATCATAGGAGTGATATTGCTGTAGGACATCGTTTATAGAACAGGGTGCATAGGACACATCTCCTATGGCTGTATATGTCCCGGATGATTATATGGCCTAGATGGTTTGTCCTACACACCCTCTCATCCTAGAACAAATATCCTAGGACAGATTCAAGTCTAGGATTATTGTATTAGCACGGTTATTACACTAGAACTACTTCAGTTATAGGGCTAATATCCTATCTAACCTTATATCACAGAACAATATTTCTAGAATACAAGGTACTCTAAATTCCCCCAAATTCTATAATTTTCTTAAGCCATTACCCTATATTTCATAAATCCACTATTCACTATAAATAACATCAGTAATGGGGCTGCAGGCTAATACAGATTGGGCTAAAATAAGTTTCAGGGGAGCGTCAACACAGACCAAGAGTTTTTCGAACTTCGGATTCTATGAGTAGGCTCAGGAAATTTAACGTGATCAATCAGATATACTACCATGAATGTAT
Source organism: Botrytis tulipae (assembly GCA_004786125.1). Taxonomy (NCBI): domain Eukaryota; kingdom Fungi; phylum Ascomycota; class Leotiomycetes; order Helotiales; family Sclerotiniaceae; genus Botrytis; species Botrytis tulipae. The sequence goes on from PQXH01000281.1 coordinate 23,976, forward strand.
CCCCTCTTATGTAAAAAAAAACACACAAAAAGCGAGAACCAAATTTTTGAAATAAAGCTATTCAAATCATATTCAATAGTCCTTTTTTAGATCAATTAATTATTCTAAGCTTATATATATTACCCAATATAATATAAGCATTATAAAGATATTCTAACTTTAAATAATAATATAATTTAATAATATTTATAAGTATATTATCTTCTTCAATGATTACTTCAAGAAAGCATTTATCTATATTAAAAGTATAAAAGATTAGTTTATATCTAAGCTATTAATTAAGATTATAATTGCAATTATAAGTATTCTTATTATTAAATTTCAAAATATCTTAAATATTAATATAGTTATACAAGTTATTATAAATATTCAAAATGATCTTAGAATAATTATAAAGATAATCAAAATTATAGTAGTAATAATAATCTAGTATATAATAGATATGCATTAATAAATAATAATAATAAATCAAAAAACAAATCAAATAATAAAAAAAGTTGTTAAATTAAAGAAAGTAGTAATTATATTTCTTTATAATATAATAAATGAGATAACAAAAATAATAAATAATATTACAAAAATGATTTAATTAAGCTTTTTTTTTAAAGTCTTATATATATTAATAATAGATAATAATATTATATTTATTAGCAAATTTATAACAATCTCTATTCAAACATTGTTATTTATTTAAATATAATATAAAATTATTATAAAGATTATAGATATGGGAATTATAAAAAACTTAAAAACAAAAAATCTTAAAAATCTATAGAATTATATCGATTATATAATTGAATAAAACAAAAATAGATATATTGAAAAGACATATAGTATATCAATTAATTAATTTAAAAGTAAAGATTTTAATATTAAAATATTAAATAGAAGTAATATAAAAGTATTAAAATAATTTATAAAAGATTAAATAATTTGATTTAGAAAAGGTATATTTATTTATTTATTTATTTACAATATATTTATATATAAAATCAAAATTAACTTAATAAATATAAAAAAGTTTGATAAGATTAAAATTGAATTATTATATAATAATAGAATATTCATATCAAATATAGATATCAAATATATTAAATAGCTATTTAAAACTATATTTATTAAAAGGGTTTTAATTATAATTATAGAATTTATTAATTTAAAAAATATTAACAAAATAATTAATAAAGATTTTATCTCATAGAAAAAAATATTTCAATATAAAAGATATAATAAATAATATTAATTAAAATAATATTATAAATATCAAAGATATAATTATATAGAAATTTAATATAAAACGAATATAATATATAGCTATTATATAAAAGTATATAATTTAAAAGATTATTTTAATAAATCAAATAAGTTTATTATAAGGAATTATATAATATACAAAAAAGTATACAAAATATAAAACAATTAATATCTAATTTATAAAAAAGAGTTAAGCAAAATAAAAATAATAGTTATATAATACTAGATAATTATATTATTTCATTCTATTATCAAAAAATAAATTATTATTCAATTAAACTAATTTATATTTAATATTAATAAAATCGGTAATAATAGTTAACAAAAGCCAAAAAAGAAGATTAAATAATATATCAATAGAAATAACCCTTTCTATATTATCACTTATATTAAAACAACAAAATACTTGAAGCAAATCTTTTATTAAAGGTAAAACTACTAAAAGAAACTATACAGGAAATATAATAGAAAGTATACAAAATGAAAACAAAAACATTATTATAAAGGAAAATAATTAAAGATTACATAAACTATATATACCATTCAAAAGGATATTAGAATTAATAATAATGAACTCAATATTCAATTTTCAATAAAATACTAAGGAATTATAAACTATAAAAACAACTTATACATCCTATAATATAATACTATAAAATCAAAAAACCTGATTATAACTATATTACTAAAAAACCCGAAAATATACAAATACAATATTCTAGTATTACAAAAACTATAAAAAAAACCTCATCACCTCAACCACTTATAATCCAATATCAAATATCTTTTATTTATATTTCCCAAAAAATAATTAAAAAATAATTACTAAAATCTATTTTTTTATTAACAAAAAAATTAACCCTAATAATTAAATATATAAAAATCACTCTCAAAATTTTAATACACTAAAAATAATTCCAAAATTATTAGATATAAATAAAACAATAAAAATTATATTATATAATATATACAACCCCTCAAACTTATTAATAAACAAAACAAACTATTTATTATTTCTCAAAACAATTCTTACAAAATATTAAAACAAAAAACAAATTATTATAAAGGATTTCAATTTGTATTACAAATATTAAAATAACCCGAAAATACATATAAATAAATCCAAATCCAAGAATTTAATCGAAATTATAAAAGAAATTCAATTAACTAGTTTTCTATTATTAATCACAATCATATATAATAATAAAAATATATAAAACTATATTAATCTCTATTATAGTATACAAAATATAGTAAATAAAATTATTAAATATTTTATAAACTATAATATAAATCATAATTCTAATTACTTATTAATTATAATTATATTAAATTTAAGAATAGTATAACAATTATGAAGAAATATATATAATTAGCCTAATATAAATATGCAAAAGCTATATACAAATCTTATATATAATCTATTTATACTTTACTCTTCTAGAATAAAAATAATACTAAATAGATATATATAAAAATAATAAAAGCTTTATAGCTTATTATCAATCAAGTTATATTACTAAAAAAATAATCTCCAAAAATAAGAGTAGATTGAATTTTAGAATATAAAAAGCTATAAGCTGAAATATATAAATTGAGATAACAAAATAATTAAAATCATATAAAATAAAATTAAAATTTTTATAGAAAAACCTAAAACAAAAAAGAAAGGGTTATTTGATAAATACTATATCAGGGCTATTAAGAATAAATTAAAAAAGCTATAAAGAATTCAAAAAATATATAGAAACTAGCAAAGTGGGTAAGAAATAGAGGAAAAGTAGTAGTAATAATTACTCTAATATTTAAAAATCCAAATTCAAATATCGAATATATAAAAGTATAAAACAAAACAAAGCTTTTCCAAAAAGCTTTTTTTTCTATTTCTTTAGAATCGAATCTTTAAAATATATATAAAACTAATTATTTAATTAATATTCCTTTTCTAAATATCAAAAACAAAGAAATATATCTAGCTATTAAATCAATATTTTTATTTAAAATAGCAAATCTAAATAATATTATAAATTAAATCCTTTATATTATTATTAATCAAATAATCTTTCATTTAATAAAAATATTCAATATCAATTTAAAACTAGAATATTATTTAGTATACTTTTAATAATTTATTATAATCATTATTAAAAAGTCTAATAAAAATAATTATATAATTTCTAAAGTATATCAATTAATAATTCTATTAAATATAATCAAAAAGATTATAAATATAATTATAACAAAAAGAATCAGTTATATTATTAAAAAACAATAATTACTATTAGAAATATATATTGAAAAGCGAAAAGAAAAATTAATAAATTATATACTATATATTATTATCGAAAAAATATATAAATCATAAAATGCTTTCAAATCACAAATAATAAATCTATTTTTATTTAATATTTTAAAAGTATTTAATAATATTTTATATAATAAATTCCTTTATAATTTATATAAAAGGAGGATTGATAAAAGAATAATAAGATAAATAATTAATTTTTTAATAAATAAAAATATATTTATAGAATTTAATTCATTTTAATTAAAAATATATAAAACAAAAACAAATATTTTTTAAAAATTATTATTATTATCTATTTTATATTTATTCTATAATATCAATTTAATAGAAATATATAATTAAAAATCAAATATATTAGCTATTAGATATATAAATAACATTACAATTCTCAAATAGAAAAACTTAATTAAAAAGAATTACAAAGGATTAAAAAGAACTATATAACAAATCAATATATAAATAAAGAAATATATATCGATATTTAATTCAGAAAAGTTTCAATTAATCTATTATATAAAAAAGCACTTTATAATAAAATTAGATTACAAAATATAAATAGAATAAACAATAATTTATTTATTTTCAAATTATAAATATTTAGAAATCATAATGAATATAAAATTGAATTGGAAATAGTATATTTAAAAATTAAAAGTAAAAATATTAAAATCTATTAAAGTTTTATTAAGTCTAATAGGATTTATATAGAAAGCAAAAGTTATAGAATCAAGAAGAATTTATTAAATAATTATAATCTCTTAAATAATATATAGATATTCAATATGATTTATTATATAAAAACAAAAAGAAAAATATATATAATAAACCCTCAATTTTCTTATAATATTTCAAATAAAAATTATTAAAATTATTAATAATATATTCAAATCAATATCAAATCTAATACTAAATATAGAATTATATTTGTTATTTATTAAATAACAAATCTGAAAAACTAATAACAAAATAATAAATAAAATCCTTTTTATAAAAAAAATATTAATTTTAATAGAATTCTGAATAATCAAAAACAAAAAAAGTTAAGGAAAAAAAACATTATATTAAAATTCTTTTAAATATATTGTTAAATATTTATACTATTATTAAAACCCAATAATCAATTATCAAAAGATTATTCCATTATATCTTATTCTATTATAATAATATAAGCCCAATATTAGAATTATAATAAATAAAGATATAACAAAACTATAATACAAAGAATTCTTGAAAAACATATCAAATAATATATTTATATATATTAATAATAATAATATTGAAAACTATATAAATATAATAACAATATCTCTATTAATCAAAAATACAAAAAGAATTTATATAAAAAATAACAAAATATTAATAATATATATAATTGAAATCCAAAACATTATTTCGACTTTCGAAATAGTAATTAAAGATATAGAAAAAGAAAATAGAAAAAAGATAACAATTGTTTTTATAAATAATCAAACTATTATTAGAATATTTTAAATATTAATTAATAAATTTAATATATATATTATTATAAAAACTATATCTTTTATAAACAAAATATAATAAGATTTTAAATTAAAAATAAAATTAAAATAAATATTAGTTTATATAGATTTATATAAAAACGAAATAATTAATAAAGTAGTTAAGGAAGTAATCAAATAAATCCTTTATATTTATAATTTGAAAGTTATATAAGTAAAAATATATTATTTATAAATAATTCTAAGAACCTAATTTTATAAATAAATCAAAGTAAAATAGATATATAATTAGGAAATAGAATCTAAAGGATAAACTATTTATAAATATATTTTAAAATCAAATAAAAGAATTTTATAATTATATTATAAATTGAAGAAATAACAAAATATTATATTTATTCAAATATATATAAGAAAAATTGAATTAAAGGATTATCTTTAAAAAAGGAAAATACTCAATTTTAATTATTTAGAATATAAATATAATAAGGGATAATAAATTATAAAGTATATCTTATTAAAATATAAAGATTTTAATAATTTATAAAAAGGATTATTTAATAATAAATAATAAATCAATTCTAAAATAATTTTAAGTAATTCAAAATTAATTATAAAAATAATTAAATTTATAAAACAAATACAATTCCTTAAATAATTTAAAATATATAAAGTAATATAAATAAAAGAAGCAAATCATTAAAAAAAAATTGAAAATATAATAATATATAATAATTTGTTAAAATAATAATTAAGGAATCAAATATATATTAAAGTTTAAAGCAAAATACTTTTATAAATAAATATATATATAATTATAAATAAAAGTTAAACTATTTAATAAAGGAGATTAATAATTATAAATATATAATGAAATGAAATATAACTTATTATATAAAATTGATAAAAAGTATTTCAATAATTATACTAAAGCTAGATCTTTTCCAATATAGCCATTACTAACTCAAAGGCTAGAATCGAGTATGAATTAATCAATCAATTAGATGCGTCTCGGGGTGATCAATAACTTAGAGGCTGGAACTGAGTATGAATTAATCAATCAATCAATCAATCAATCAGGTGTGTCTCGGGACGCAGGGACAGGCGTTAATTCAATATTGATTGTAGGAGCTAAAGAGGGATGAGAACTGAGATCTGATTTATATATAGTATTGCTTACTCTGAATGATAGTAGAAGAGAAGCAACGAAATGGAATATAGTTTATAATTAACTTTTTTTTGTTTATTACTTACTATTTTTAATTGAATCTTTTGCTTGAAATCTAGTTCAATATAAACTATCTCCAAGATTCTTCTATATAATTCAAAAGGTAACTCAAGAAACAATCTAAAAAGCAATTCTAATATAATAAATAGTTTTTTCAACAAAGAAATAAAGGATATTGTTTCAGAGCCTACTTCTACTAATCAATTTAAAAATAAAAGCTAAAAATAATTGATTCTATTTTGAATAATATTTGATTTATTTATATAATATTACCTTAATAGAGGTTAAATATAACTAAAAAGATTTTATTTTTTTGAAGAGTTCTTTTATCATTGCTTATTTCCAGCTTCCTTTGGTATCAAAACGAAAAGGCTAGATTTTGGGGTTTTCAATTTTGAAGGGTTTAAGTTGGTAGAGATAAGATAGGAAATATCTTAAATAGAGAGAGTAGCATGGACAAATTAGAAAGTGTTCAATATAGTATACTTCTTAATTATTGTACTTCATACATCCCCACATATTTTCATAGCTTATGATTGGAATGAGATATCTCATTCCGTGGATTCGGGAGTTATGTAAATATCATGTGATCGATAATCCCCAGCGCCCCGCTGACGATTTCAATCAGGTATTCAGAGGATGGTTGGTAGCTTTGAGCTGCGACGTAGAGGGATGTAGATGCTTCAGTCAATCAAACATTTCCTTAACCACTAGTATTTTATCACGTGACTTACCACAGATCACAACACAAGCATTGTAACAATAAATTAACGGACAAACTTTCATTCCATATCTAAACAAAGATTCTATGCGAAAAGATGAAAAACATAAGAGGGGATTGATTGATTAATTGATTAATTCATACTCCGTTTCAGCCTTTGAATCAGTAGTGGCTATATTAGAAAAGATCTAGCTTTGGTGTAATTGTTGAAATACTTCTTATTAGTTTTATATAATAAATCATATTTTATTTTATTATATATTTATAATTATTAATCTTTTTTATTAGATGGTTTGGCTTTTATTTATAACTATATATATATTTATTTATAAAAATACTTTATTTTAAATTTTAATATATATTTAATTCTTGAATTATTGTTTTAACAAATTATTATATATTATTATATTTTTAATTTTCTTTTAATAATTTGTTTTTTTTATTTATATTATTTCATATATTCTAAATTATTTAAGAAATTATATTTGTTTTATAAATTTAATTATTTTTATAATTAATTTTAAATTACTCAAAATTATTTTAAAATTAATTTATTATTTATTATTAAATAATTCTTTTTATAAATTATTAAAATTTTTATATTTTAATAAAATATACTTTACAATTTGATATTTCTCATTACATTTATATTCTAAATAATTGAAATCAAATATTTTTCTTTTTTAAAGATAATCCTTCAATTCAATTTTTCTTATATATATTTAAATAAATATAATACTTTATTATTTTTTTAATTTATAATATAATTATAGAATTCTTTTATTTAATTCTAAAATATATTTATAAATAATTTATCCTTTAAATTCTATTTCTTAATTATATATTTATTCTATTCTAATTCATTTGTAAAATTAGATTTTTAGAATTGTTTATAAATAATATATTGTTATTTATATAATTTCCAAATTATAAATATAAAGAATTTATTTAGTTTTTTTTTTTAATTATTTTATTAATTATTTTGTTTTTATATAAATCTATATAAACTAATATTTATTTTAATTTTATTTCTGATTTAAGATCTTATTATATTTTGTTTATAAGAAATATAACTTTTATAATAATATATATATTAAATCTATTAATTAATATTTGAAATGTTTTAATAATAATTTGATTATTTATAAAAACAATTATTATCTTTTTTCTATTTTCTTTTTCTATATCTTTGATTATTATTTTAAGAATTAAAATAATATTCTAAACTTTAGCTATATATATTATTAATATCTTATTATCTTTTATATAAATTCTTTTTATATTTCTAATTAATAGAAATATTATTATTACATTTATATAATTCTTAATATTATTATTATCAATATATATAAATATACTATTTGATACATTTTTTAAGAATTCTTTATATTATATTTTTGTTATATTTTTATTTATTACAATTCTAATATTAAATCTATATTATTATAATAGAATAAAATATAATAGAATAATCTCTTAATAATCAATTGTTAGATTTCAATACTAATATAAACACTTAAAAATATATTCAAAAGGATTTTAATATAATATATTTCTTCCTTAACTCCTTTTATTTTCAATCATTCGAAATTCTATTAAAACTAATATCTTTTTTATAAAAAGGATTTTATTTATTATTTTATTATTGGTTTTTTAGATTTGTTATTCAATAAATAATAAATGTAATTCTATATTTAATATAAAATTTAATATTAATTTGAATATACTATTAATAATTCTAGCGATTTTTACTTAAAATATTATAAGAGAATTGAGGATTTATTATATATATTCTTCTTTTTATTCTTATATAATAAATTATATTAAATATTCATATATCATTTGAGGGATTACAATTGCTTAATAGATTCTTTTTAATTCTATAACTTTTGCTTTCCATATAAACCCTACTAGACTTGATAGAGCCCTAATAGATCTCGATACCTTTACTTTTAGGTGATGCAAGTTGAAATCCCCTACAATGATCTGTTCCTTGTCTTGGTATTTTGTAAGAGTTGTTTTAAAAAGTAGTAAACAGCTTGTTCTATTTATTAATAAGTTTGAAGAGTTATATACATTATATAATATAATCTTTGTTACTTCATTTATACTTGATGGCTTTATAATTATTTCTAATATATTAAGATCGTGAGAGTAGTCTTTATATGTTCAATTATTAAAGTTAATTCTTTTATTAATAAAAAAGTATACTCTAATGAGCATTTTTTTATTATCTTTTAGAAAATATAAATGGAATATTTTCGATATTAAATTGTAAGTGATTGGGGTAATAGGATTTCTTTATAATTCTTATAATACTAAAATATTATATTTATATATTTTTGAATCTCTTAATAATATAATTATAATTAGGTTTTTTGATTTTATAATATTATATTATAGAGTATATAGATTATTTTTATAGTTTATAATTTTTTAATGTTTTATTAAAAGTTGAATATTAAATTTATTATTATTGATTTTAATATTCTTTTGAATAATATATATAATCTATATAACTTTTAATTGACTTCTGTTGAAACACGTGAGTAGATTACATTCTACCCTCACCTTCGCACTTCGAGTGTATGTAGAGTAGAACGTATATATAGCTTAGTAATACCCCCTTTGTATAAAGAGGGCAAGTTAATAATATAATATCATTTAAATTCTATATACTTTTTATATATATACTCCTTATTAAATCAATCTAATATTAATTAGTAATTAAAAGACTCAATTATAGAACAACAAGATTAATTGAATAAAAAGAGATATCTTTTGAAAAAAACAAATAAGATTGTAATAGACTAAGCTTATATACGATTTATATAGAAAAACTAAAATATTATATTCTCTATACTATCTTTTTCAAATTATATATTAAAAAGAGATCTCTAACTATAATTAATTTCTTTAGAATAGTTTAATTCTAAATCGATTTTATTTATATTTATTATATCTTTATATATATTATACAATAAATTATTTAATATAAATAATATCGAATATTATTATTCAATATAATATTTCTAATTCCTAAAAAGCTTTTATACAAAGTGAATTCTGTGTTTTGAGGAAAACAATTAAATTCGAATAATACAAATCTTATAGAAACCTAAATAAATATTGATATTATTATATGGATTATTAATTCTTAATATAGATAATATAAGGGATAATAGTTGTAAAACGAATTTCAGGAGTAGTATAAAGAATGAACAAAAGCTATATTCAAAACTATATATCGCAAGGCTTTTAAACTTATACGAAAATAGCTTGTTCTTTATGATTTTTAGATTCGATAAATAAAAGGAGCTAATAGTTATATTAAAATTCTTATTAAACTCATTTCAAAAGAAATATTAGATAAATGTATAAAAGAGATTCAAGAAAAGACAGAAAAATTGAAAACAGAATATATAGATATATATGATTTTATTGAATTAAAGAAAGTGATTTAAATTTAAGTATTACCTATATTAAATTCTTTTAAATAAATTCGATAAAATAAGTAAGAATAATAATTCCGAAATCAATCTCTTTTTGATTTTATATTATCTGATTATTTAATATAATACAAAATATTAAATATAGATTATATATAAAATCTTTTATTAGATTTGATAAAAGTATATAATAGTAATAAGTTTAAATATGGTGGTGAAGAATATAATTTCTTAAAAAAGAAATTTTAAATATTCTATAAATTATATAGAAAAATTGAACTTAATTATATTTAATATAAATTAGCTTTTTCAATAATACTTTAAAACTCTACTTTCTTATTTTTTTTCAATAAAATCAATAATTAAAGATTAAGATTTAATAAGATGATTATTTATATAAAAATACATTTTGAAATAAAAGAAAGATGTTAGAAATATTTTATAGAATAGTATAATATAAGATTTCCTTAAGTTATATAAAAATACTTTAATAAAATACTTTTGGAATAATTTGAAAAGCTCTTTAAAACTCTTTATATACTATAATATAATTTAATAGATTTATATTAATTAAAATTAATATTAAAAGATTAAATTATAAATGTATATCATAAAGTTTCTAAATACAATTTTATATTATTATAATTTATATTAATATATAAAGATCTTTATACTAATCTTCAAAATATTATCAATTAAATTGAATAAATGAGAATAAAGAGTTTTTATATTATAAAGCAAATAATTAATAATCTATTTAATATGGAAATATATTAAATAGATTGTATATATAGTGAATAAGATTTGTATAGAAATCAAGGTTTTCGAGATTAATTAAGAAATAGATTTATATTTTCTCATTTAATTTATTTAGAAAATTTGTTAAAGAAATCTTATATATCAATTTAGAAATACTTTGTATGTAAGTAATTAGGTTATTAGTCAATAAATTATATGAAAGAGAAATAAACAAAGAAATTCAATTAATATATAATAGAATATAAAATAAATAAAGAAATATTTGAGTAATACTTTATATAATATAAAAGTAAATCTAATATTTAATATAAAAAGAATAAAATATCAGATGAAGATAATAATTTCGAATATTTGTAAATTGAATTTTCAAATAATCAATTAATTCAATTTGAGATACATTTTACAAAAATAGATTTTGTTAATAGAATGTATATTACAGAACTTCTAAAAAGATAAGCTTTAATATATATATATCTATAAATTACTTAATTTCTATAATTATATAAGAAAAATAGTAAGTTAATTGAGATTTTTCATTTTCAAAATCGATATTCGATTAATATATTTCAAGGTATTATTCTAGATATAGATATATTAGGAGTATTTATAATAAAAGAACTTTAAGTGTAAATATTAGAAAGAGAGAAAGGCATTTTATATATAATTAATACTAAATATAATATTAAATTTGAAAAAGAATTTGTATAATTGTAAGATGATATTACTATTAAAACACTAATTGGAATAATTATATTTTTTATTGTATTTATAAATATACTTTTTTTTATATATTTATAAGATATAAATTGTCTTATAATTATATTTAATAATATAGTAAATATATTAAGATAAAATAGTAAAACTATTTTTATTATATAAAAATAAGGATATTTATTTATATTTCTAAATCAAAAAAAGGAAATGAGTATATACAATTATTTGATAGAATTGGAATTTCAATAAATATACTATAGATTCAATTACTTCTCTATATAAAAGCTTACAGATTTTTTAAATTAAATAGAATATACTAATATTAATATTTATATAATTAAGAAACTTAATAAGTTTTATAAGTATTATTAATTTTATACAAAATCTTTTAAAAGATTTAAATTTATAATTAAAAATAATATTGAATTCAATTATTCTATTATTCTTAATATGTTCTATATTATTGAAAGTTTTATATTATATATTATTAATGAAGCAATTGTATATAATACTATAATATTCATATAAGATATATCTATTAAAACTATATAAAATACTATTTGAAAATATTGAATTAATATATATTTGAGATCACCAGATTATATATCCTATAATACTAATATAAACTTTATATCAAATGAATTCAAGCAAAATACAAGATTATTTCAAATTGATATTTGAGAAGTTTTTATTAAAGCTTACAATACTATTAGAAAAGTTGAAAGATATTATACCTCAATATAATATATATATAATATTTTCAAAAAAGAACTTAAGAATAATAAATTCAATAAAGAATTAATTTTATAAATAGTAATAAAAATAGTAAATGATATTGTTGGTTTAAATAAATTTATACCTATACTTCTTATATATAGAGCCTATTTCTATATAACTTTATATAACTTATTTTTAATATTTATTTTGAAAAGAATATTAGTATATTATTTTGTAATAAAAGAAGTATATAAAATTCAAGTAAAATAAGTATTTTAAGAAGTATTTATTATACAAAATAATTCTGATACATATAAAATGCTCAATTTATCCCTTAATTCCTTAATATAAATATATAAAAAAAGAAAAGGATAAATAAAATTATATAGATTATTTACAATTACTAATCAGAATTATACAATTGATCTTCCCTACAATCCAACAGATTTTTATATTATAATAATAAAATCATTTTATAAAGAAAAATATAAAAATAAACTCGAAATAAGCAACCTCCTTTTTCTAATTAAATTGTTTTTAGTAACCCCTTTAAATACAGATAATTCAAGATTTGAAATCCATGAATTACAAAGTTCTATATAAATTCCAAAACAAATTCTTACTCAACATATAATGCTTAGAGTAGAAATTCTCAAAATATTATTATTATAGAATACTTATATAATCTATAATGAGTATAATTATTTTTTTATAGTAATATAAGATAATCAAGAGTTAATAGAAATATTTATTATAAAAAAAGAATAAGAAGTTTTAAATTTTATAATAAAACTTTATATAAAAGGGATTATTACTATCGAAAGAGTATTATTCAAAATATTACAAATTTAGGAAATTAATAATTTTATTATTAAAGATATATTTGAATTTATTAAATATAATCTTTTTATATATATTAAAAGATTATTTAATTTATATTTTATAAATAAAGTTAAAGGATATATAATAAAATCCTTATATAAAAAATCCTATTTAATTATATAAATATATAATAATTTAGGAAAAGAGTTAATTTTAATTTAAGTATTTATAATATAAAGATTAAATTAAAGAATTATTATTAACGTAACGTATGGGGAACTCGGACATATGGGGAACTCGGACACTTTTTCAATTATTCTACACG
>PQXH01000282.1:0-37262 GCA_004786125.1 Botrytis tulipae
GAGTATGAGTATGAGTATGAGTATGAGTATGAGTATGAGTATGAGTATGAGTATGTGTATGTGTATGTGTATGGAGATGAGGAATAGTTACATAGTTTCTCATAGCAATCTCATTACTTGGTACAAATCTCATGATCTTCTTCACGTCTCAACGCTACATAAATCTACCTTCGTATTTTTCTTATTTTTGCCTTCCCTTCCCTATTCCGCTCCTCCAACTCTCCTTATTACTCGCATTTCTCCCCCACCCTCCTTCTTACTCCTATTTCTCTCTGCCCCCTACCTTCTCCCCCCCTTTTTACCAAACCTCCTCATCTCCCTCCCTCTCCCACCAACCCTCCCCATCTCCCTCTATCTCCCCCCCTTCAAACCAGTGAATCCACACATCCAAAAATAGATCTCGCCAACTCATTCACCTATTTTCCTACTCACTCGCTTATTCACTCTCGTCCTACCCAGCACACACACATTCGCACACATTCACACACACTGCTTCAAACCAATCGATCAACTCTCACCTATCACACATATCACACCTACCAGTTCCCTCCAAAAGCTAATCTCTCTCTCTCTCTCTCTCTCTCTCTCTCTCTCTCTCTCTCTCTCACACACACACTCTCTCTCTCTTAACCACCAGGACATACATACACTTAACTACTAAAAATAGATATACATTTTATTCACACACCTACTCATCTACCCATCCACATACACACCTACCCATCTATCCATACATCTATCTCACTACAAGACAGATACTCCACAACCATATAACCACGATCAACTCAACTCAAGCCTGAATCCATCTCAATACCTCCAAATCTTCCTACCTCCCCTCCAAAACCTAACCGTCAAATCCCAGCCCCAGACCCATCTCCAGACCCATCCCAGTCCCATCCAAATCCAAATCCAAATCCAAATCCAAATCCACCTCATGAACCCCTCCCGCCCGCCATCCAAATACTTTATCCCTCATTAGTTCAATAGTTCACAATCACATGCCCAATCATGCCCCCAACTCACATTCACAATCCCAACTCACATTCACATTCACAACCCCAATCCCAAATGCAAATTTTGATCCCAAATCACATGCCCACTCCCCACTCCCAGCTCCCACCCCCAAATCCAATCCCCATCTCAAAATCACAGGATCAGATTAAATCAAACGGAATTACATTCACAATCTCCACTCTTCCCATTCCCTTCCCTCCCCCTTCCCCACACCATCTATTATCCCACAGGATCATTCTCTCATTTCGATTTCTCTCACCTCACTTTCTCTCAACCAACTACCTCCCTTCTCTACATTTCCTATCCATCCACTTCCTCTCCCATCCATCCAAATCCCATCTCCCTTCATCATCATACACATGTTCTCCGAATCTCTACCTCTTCTCTCACGAGAAATGTTCAATACAATATATACATGCCTACCTCATACCTCATACCTCATACCTCATACCTACCCATCCATCCATTTGTTCATCTATCCATCCATCCAAATAGCCATAACAGAATCTCCCTCCTCCCTTCTCCCTTCTCCTTTCTCCTCCTCCCCTTATAAATCAATCCCTCGATCATCATATATAGAGAGATAGATAGCCAAATTATATATTAAGAATAGTAATATATACACATTACTTCCCTCTCTATCTATTTATCTATTTATCTATTTATCTATTTATCTATTTATCTATCTACCTATCTCCTTACCTCCCTATCTCCCTATCTACCTATCTATCTACCTCCCTACCTCCCTATCTATTTATCTACCTACCTATCTATCTACCTCCCTACCTCCCTATCTATCTATCTCCCTATCTATCTATCTACCTATCTACCTACCAACCTAGCAAACGAAACGAAACGAAACGAAACGAAACGAAACGACGCCTTGCGTTCTTCCATATGCGTGTGTAAGTAATGTAATATAAGTAAAGGAAAGGAAAGAGAACCAGACAGACGGATAGCGAACAAGGTATCACAAAGTAGGTATCAAGCAAATAGATAGATGGATAGAACAACACATATATCACATACACATATCACATACATATACACATCACTACATCACACACACATAATCATTTAATCAATCAAGCAAATAAAATTGATGGAGAAACAAATAGATTCTTCTTCATCGATAATAAAACTAACCAACACAAGACAACGTTTGGGTCACACACACAATTCGAATCAATTAGGATTCAAACGGGAGACTCACCAAAAAACAACTTCCCCAATAACAAGCCAATCCAGCCAAGGAAAAAAGAATGAGAAAAACGATAAGAATGTATCTGTAAACCCACGGCGAAAGAGCCACTCATTCAATGATATCCCCATACATATCCCTAGAATCCTTTATTATAAAAGGACACAGGAAAGAACTTAAACCATCCCACATTTCCCTACCAAACCACTCCAAATATCATAGAATGAAAAAGAAAAGAGAATATAACAATACTTTTCGTACCAAAGAAATCCACGATGATAGCGTCATGACTATTGCCCCTGTGCGATAGCTGCTGCTATCATCTCCTTGAAGTGAGGGTACCCAAAATCCCTCCCTCCAATCCATGATTGTGCCGGCGACTGAAAGAATGCAGTCTTTATTATCCATTTAAGTTCTTCGCAAAGCTTTTTCTTTCCAGTGAGCCACTTCGGCAGTTAACCTTGTGATTTCATCTTCAAGTTCTTCCATTCGTTGCATTTTTCTTTGACGAGATTTTCGAGCAGCAAGAGTGTTACGAGCACGTTTCATTGCGACGGTGTCGTTAGAATCCTCAACGATGATAGGGGGTAAAGCCTTGGATGGTTTTCGAATACCAGAAGTAGCTGACATGGGAGATGTTGCAGAACCAGATTTGCGACGGGTATCCTTTTTAGCATTTAGTTGTTCGGCGACTTCGAGTTCTTCTTCGACCAATAAAGGAGAGTTGGTGGCATTTGCTTGCTCAAAGTTCTCTGCGTCTGGGAAGAGAGAGAACCAAGGATCACCAGATTGAACGGTGGTATTGTCGTTGAGACCATCTTGACCGATAAAAGGCGAATCTTGGTATTCGAAAGCAGGGGACTCGTTGTAGGTTGATGGAGTAGTCAAATTTGTAAACGCAGCCGAGTTGGGAGCAGAGGCAGTGGCGAAGGAATCGCGAAGAGAAAGATCTCGAGGAGAAACGAAACTCATGTTGGTGGTGGAGCTTGAAGACGACAAGTTGTTGATTGGATCATACATGGTTGGAATGGCAGGGGAAGAAAAGGCCGAAGAGTATGAGTTTTGTGTCGAGGATCCACCCTCGAAAGGAGTGAATTCATCACCGAAAAGATCCATGTCTGAATGTGAATGTGAGTCACTGCGCAAACGTAAATGTGAATGATCATTTATTGAATTACCTTGGAAAGCCATGTTTGGAGTTCGCGGTATGCTCCCAGTTGATTGTGAAAACAAGGGTACTTGAGGACGAGATCGCTGAGGTTGTTGCAAAGTTGCTGGAGAAACAGGAGCAGAAGCGTAAAAATGCTGATGCTGAACAAGCTGCGCAGGAGAGTTGAACCGATTGGTGAAAGCCGAGTTAGAAGAATGTCCAGTAGATTGTATGATCGCTGCAACTCTCTGATTCTGAGGCAATGGGGAAGCAGATGCGAGATGAGATGAGTGACGACGATTTTGCGCTGTTGAGGCAGATGCAGTGGACAAACTAGGGGTACGATGAACGTTCGGTGTTCTGCTCTCGTAAAGAACAAAGTCCTGTTGCGGTTGATCTGGCTGAACCGGATTGTTCAGATACTGATTGTTGGATAGTTGATGTGTTGATGCCGGCAGGCTCGATGAATTGGAGTTGGGAAGCCATGGTGATTGAGAATCCGTGGTGAAAGAGTTGAACTCTTGTGGGAGTATTGTTGCGGTGGAAGGACTAAAGCTGCTGAAAGCGTTGCTAGAAGTCAGATTTTCCTGGGAGGGAAAATTTGGAGTTGAAGGGGGGTTGAGTGAGGTGGGAATGTTTTGATTGGTTGAAGAAGGAATATTGACTGATGGAGTCAACTGAGGTGTGATCTGGAGGATCAATGATTTAGAACATGTTGGATAGCCTGTTCTCTCATGTAAAGTATTATTGTAATCAGTTATTTTGGCGGTGGATTGGATGTAATGGTGGAAATGTGTTGGTGTTGTTGTTGTGTTGTGTGGTTGAAAGATAAAATGATGAGAGAAAAAAGATCAAAAAAAAAGTGGTATGCCTGGGGAAAAGGATATTCTTATGCGACTTGTGTGAAAGTGTGGGAGGTTACTAGTAAGCAAATGGTTCCTACCGAGAAAGTTTATTTGTTACCTGACTGGGAATAAATTTAATTCGAATTTTAATATCTTTTCATCAGGAAATCCATTACATACACAGTCGATGAATTTTAATTGGATCCTTTTCCTTCTTTAGATGCTTTGGCGTTTTCTTAGAATCTTAGATGCTTTACCTTAGTATGTTTCGAGATTAGTTTAATCGGTGGAAGTATGAGTCACAGTCACAATGATGGTTACTTTGGTCTGCAATGTTATCCGTATTATATCAGCCGTCGGTCTTGTAACCTGGCGGTAACAATTGGGGAATGAGGATTGAATTGAGTGAGAGAGAGAGAGTGAGAGAGTGAGAGTGAGGTGTGAAAGATGTGGTGGTGGTGGTTGTGGTGGTGGCTGTTCTTTTATCCCTTGTATACCTTTGTAAGTGAAGTCTGAGGAGAGATATTTTTTCTTATTCTTTCTTTTATTCTTTCTTTCTCTCTTCTCTCTTCTCTCTTCTCTCCCCTCACTCACTCACTCACTCACTCACTTCACTCTACACAAACATCATTACTTTCAATATCCACTCAAGATAAGGTCTCCCAGCCCTAATGTTTTCTCTTCCCTCTTCTCTCCTCTCTCGACTCGTACTAGACATGTTCGATGTTCTACTTCGTATTTTCTATTTTCTCTTCATATTGACCATTCTTGGTGGCCTATTAATCCTTGCTCGACACCTTCACACCCAGGTTACGCCCTGTGAAAAAGCCTTACTCCATTTTAAGATGACATCTCATGCCGCCATTACCTCGCAGAATTGGGTTTCCATCATGTGATAGGGTAGAGAACGAAACATTTCTGGGACCTTGACTTTGCTCTGTTATGATACTGTCATGTAATCATATTGAAGTATTATTAATTCTCCATTTCTAGAACTTCGACATAGGTGGGAACCATTCGATATTCATGTCGTTCCCATCATGATTTCTAAACTCGACGGGAAGATCTAGCGAAGATCAGATCTCTTAAGGAGGGTAAAGAATAAGGTCACTTGAACCAACCAATATCAAGTCAGATATACCTCGTAGTCAGATGCCATTTTTCTATTCAAATATATATGTATATAACTAGATATATAATTAGATATATAACTAGGTATATAAAATGAGAAACTACCAATTGAAGACTACTGTACTTTCTTCTTCCATCCCTCCTCTTCACAAGATCACAATACTATTTATCACCTTCCTCCATTCTCCCTATATCCATAATCCGACCCTTTAAATCCGTCTTGCATTCATTTCTCCCTCGTAATTTTTGATGTCAAACTCTATACCCTCCCTCACTCCTCCCCCCCCTCCTCAAACCACAACACAACTCCTCTCTTAAAACAGCACGCCCACCACGTCGATCATCCACACACAGTACAGTCTCCCCTCCCGTGCCTCCTTAACCCAAACCAACTCGCCGACCGACCGAAGAAAGCCGCCATATCATGAAATAAATGGAGCCTTTCTTTCTTTCTCTCTCTAGGTACCTAAATTCTAACTTCCATAGACGGAGCGGAAGGCCTCTTTTGCAAAAATTAGAAAATTCCTCTGATCGGTCCTCACCCCCACTTCCCATTTCCAATGTACGGTAAGATGTAAGAAGAAGAGGAATGGATTATGGGTGGATTACGTATACGCACACTGCGCCCTTTACTTTACTTTACTTTACTCTGCATCTGCATCTCTTTCTGCGAATTTTGATGGTGCATGTGGATTGGGTTGTTTCATTCATTCGTATCCATACGTATCCAATATCCATCCAGTCCCAATATCTCATCAAATCTTACCCGGTTACTTACGCAGTACATACATCCATACATCCATACATCCATACATCCATACATCCATACATCCATACATCCATACACACGAAAATAAACCCATAAGCTCGTAGCTAGATACACAGTAAAAGTAGGCAGAAACTACCTAACTTAAGGTCTACGTACGCCTCTCTTCTCATTCGTCATCATCATCTTATCTTCTCCAATAATACCTAGGTAGGTATGCATACCAAGAAATATCCTCTTTGTGAACTAAGCCCCCTCTTCTCTTGTTTGTCGATGTATGTATGTATGTATGGATTCTGTACTGGTATTCTGTACTGGTATTCTGTACTGGTATTCTATCCTCTCTCCTCTCTCCTCTATACGTTTGGAAAGTTCCGAGTACAGATTACCCAGTAGCTAGGTAGTAAATAATAGGTACGGTAGTCAGTCGTTGATTACAACCTACCTACCTACCTACCTAGTAACCTATCCATCATCCATCCATTTATCCCCCCCTCCCCCTCATATCCCCTCCCCTGTGCACGAAAAGATTACTAGCTGGGTGTACCATCCATATGACTCACAAATTCACAATCACTTCTGCATACCTACCTAGTCCAGTACGTACCTCTGGTCTGCATACCTACCGTGCCTACCATCCACTCACTACTCCCACTCACTCAAACTAGCTACTAGGTAACTCAAACAATCAAACACTAACACAAACTATGAAACGAATATCAACCCCCATTCCCCTCCTCCTCTCGATTTCTAAGTAGAAAAGTATACTTACTGTACAGGCAGGATGTGTAAGAAATATAATGAAATCTCATCCATTCATCCATTCATTCATCAATTCATTCATTTATCAATTCCTCCCGCGAAGTTTATTGGAGAATTCGAAAACTGGCGTCTGGATACTGGATTGGGTATATCTACATCTGCATCTATATTCTACGAGTAGATCAAATCAAATCAAATCCATCAAATCAAGACTACAGAATCCAGATACATTATTACAAGGTAGTATACTGGTGTACTCATATTTTTGCTTACGAAATCGTGCAGCTAAGGTTACCGGTTTATATGTATGTATGTACTAGGTATGTGTCCTTGTTGTTGTCTGTCGTATTGGATTGGATTGGATTGGATTGGACTGCTTATTTGCGTCTGCGTCTGCCTATGTATACCTAGTTTGTATACAATTCATAGGTAGGTAGGTTATCGAAATCGAAATCGAAACCAGCGGTCTTGAGGCTCAACCATTTTTCATTTTTCGTTTTCATTTTTTTTCTAGTTTCTACTTGCGAAGATGAGATGGAATGGGATGAAATTGCTTGATGAGAATGCGACACGTGATTTTCACGTGAGATGTGTAGATATGTATGTATGTGTGTGTGTACAAATAATAAAGATCACTGTAGTTAAATTCTTCTCTCTACGGAGATTTAAGAGGTTTAGTTTTTTTGATTTTTTTGTCTAAATTTACTTTATACTTTATTTGACTTTCTGTCTACTATTATAGTTTTTTGTTTTCAAGGGTTAATATCTAGGTACCTACAATACTACCTATTGTTGAATAGTTAGATACCTACGAATACTTGGACAGGGCTGAATGCGGGGTCTTTGTTTGGAGTGTCGTGATGGGATGAGATGAGATGGGATGCTTAGTATAGATTTGAATGAGTTATTGATAGGAAGGTTGTGGGGTATATTATTTATTATAGAGAGAGAGAGAGAGAGAGAGAGAGAGAGAGAGAGAGAGAGAGAATGGGAATAGGAAAGGGATGATGGAAAGTTTATGTTTATTATTATGATCGTAAGGTTAATGGGTTTGAACTTTATTGAAGGTTAGGTTAGCTAGGGAAGTGTATTTTGATGTCGGGTCTAGTGTTTGATTATTAGTGTGGTGTGGTGTGGTGGATGGTTAAGTAGAGTAGAGAAGAGAAGAGTGTATATAGTGTATATTCTATTCTATGCTTTGTTGGAATCTTTCTTGGGGGTTTAGGTTTGCGGTAGTACTGCGATCGACGGTTTGAGGGTCTTTGGGGAGAGGGTGTAGATATTTGTTGCTGGTGGGTGGTGCTGGTGTCTGCGCTTTGGGTTTGGAGACTCTTTCTTGAGTGCTTTTTGAGGGGTTGGTTGGATTTTTTTGAGTTGGTGGTGTTTGCTGGTTGGCCTGTATGGCTTGTCATTCATGATGTACGATACTGTTACTATCTGTTGTACATTTTCTACGTACTTGCTTTGGGTGAGTTCTCCTTGAGTGGTAATTTGGGGTTTGGTTGGATTTTTCCTCAGTTTGCAGGACCAGACAGTCAGCTACTCTGTCCTATACCTATCCATTCCGCATCCTCTTCATGTTTGGGAGAGAGTTGTGTATAGCAGTTCTTCTTCAATCATCTCGAGCCTCCATGGCCTACGCAAAATGTTCGTTTGGATACGCAAAGGCTATGGTTATTTACCCTACTAAAGCCCATGGGCTGTAGCATACTCATGGAAGGCGGACATACTATAGAAGAGTAAGCCTCCTGCAATTACAAAGCATATGAGCATCTAGGAATGTATTCATGGCCTAACTTAAAGGGTGACTGATGTACATGCCTCTATGTTGAATTATTTACATAGTCGATTCATTCACCTCCGAGTATCACTCTTCTCCGCATAATCGACCCAAGTTCGAGAGATTGAAAGAATGTGTGAGAATGGTTCTTTGTACCGCAATATGCTTGCTGGTTTTATCTTGCATCGAAGGGAACTTCAAGGTCAGAGTTTTGTGTTTGGTTAGGAGGTCAATACCAACTGTGAAGATTACCTCATTTGCATCGGTCGTGTTACTTTACTTGAATATATATCATCCATCAGTTTTAGGATTCTCAAATATTTAATTGCTCGTAATCTTCGACTCTTGCATTTGTATTGTTGGATAACTTGTCGGCTTTATCCACATAGCAAAAGAGATACACTCTAATCACTCACACAATACCATATACTGAAGACACTAACATCCAAATATCAAAACATAAATTCGACATCAAGTCAAATGTATACTAGGTAATTGATACGTTTAAAGCGTGTCTCTGTATAGGGTATAATGGGGATTATAGGCCAAAAAATGGGAACATTCAGAGGTCCAAGAGTGATCGGGCTGGCTCTCCTTGCTCTTGCATTACATGAACGATACTTTCCTGGTAAGATATGATCTGTGTGAATAATTCCAGAGCTATTGAATACGTTGGCATAGAGTTGAAACTCACAATGTTAATTCTTCGATTTGATATCAATTATTGAAGAGACTACCTAGGTAATTGTGTATGTTGATATCCCGTCCTTGCTGGATGGTGGGGGAGGGGTGATTTAATGAGGTCTGTGCGTCGAGCTTCGACGTTCGTGCACTTGTCATTATTTACTTTACCTCAACTCTCGAACTACTACACCAGCGATGCGATTTCTCGTCTGGTCCTTGTATATCTATGCCGAAAACATGAGCAGCTCAAGATTTTTGGACACAACGTATTCCAGACATATCATGTTCGACGAAGGCTGACGAATCTTATTTGTGTTGCTGCCAAATTCTCTTAATTCTTATTGCTTTGGTCCACCGCCTTAATTTTGCCATCAACCATGCGCCCCCACCCCTCGTGTTAGCCTTTTCACGGATACCTCAGCGTGGCGGAGGGTTAAATGGATGCAGGTCTTTATTGACACTGCCTCAAAGCCATGCCGGTTTGACAGACTTGACATGATCATTATGTTCTCAATTATACCTGAAAAGATTTGCTGAGCGGTACATCTCATTCTCACATCGAGACAGCACCCACCAGTTTCATCCTCAAAATCCAAGGCAATCAGGATTTGAAATCCACCTATTTCGATAGACCATATCACGATTTACGATATCAGGAGAGGAACCAGACGTTCATATCTTGAGCTTTCCATGAACATTGAATTGCAAAACAGTTCCTAGATGGATTCATACCAGTATCAATCGATCAATCTTGGTCGGCCTTCTATTCGACTTCTTCAACTCTACAAAGGCGACTGGTCTGATAAGATTCAAGGCCATTTTATCAGTGCCTGGTTTGACGATCCTGATAGCATTGTGCCATATTCTGCATTGTCTTATGCATGGGGGTGTATTGACAAAGTGGAAGAGGTTATAGTTGACAGCGCCAGAATCAAGGTGACTTTCAATTTACATACGGCACTTCAGCATCTAAGATCTGAAGAAGAGGATCAAATTTTTTGGATTGATGCTTTATGTATCAATCAGGAGAATGTCCACGAGAAAATCCATCAAATCAGACAGATGGGCGATATATACAAGAAGGCTGAAAAGGTTGTGGTTTGGTTAGGTCGAGGGACTGAAGAAACTGACCTAGTAATGGATGCCATGAACCGGCTGCGGAAAGTAAGTTTAGGTTGGAATTCAGCAGAGTGGAAAGTTAAGGCCAATGGTTGGGTCGATGAAAACACTGAGCACTTAACCAATTTTCGCAAGCAAATGAAATCGATATTGGAACGACCATGGTTTCGAAGAATCTGGATCTTACAAGAAGTTGCCAATGCTCGGCGAGCAACGACAGTACATTGTGGTAATAGGTCTATCACCGCTACGATCTTCTCCCAGTTTCCGGCTCTGATTGCTTTAACCCCCGCTGCACATTGCCAATCAGTTCTGGATATAATGTCTGGGATTTCGCGGAAAGAATCTTGGTGGGCGCAAGGTCAGAAGCTTCACACGTTACTAGTCAAGTTTCGCGAAAGCGAGGCGACTGATGATCGAGATAAGATATATGCGTTACTAGGTATATCTTCGGACGCACATAGGAGTAGCATTCTAGACCCAAAGTGCGACAAGTCTTCACAACAGGTCATCCGAGAAGCTGTCTCATTCATATTGTCTGAGAAATATCCTCAATTAATAGATGATGCGTCACTCTATCAGTTTCTTGACTGGAGTTTGACAAAGTTTTTAGATAATGTGGAAGATTTAGAAGGTGCTATGTTGATGGATGCGTTCCAAGGAGCAGAAGAGGGATTCTTAAAGCTATTGATTGAAACAGATGTGTGTCAAATTAGCTCGAGAGGCTTTCATGATCGAACTCCGGTACATTGGGCCGTTCAAAGAGAGCAGCCGGTCATTTTAAAGATGTTGCTTGACGCATCTCTGTGTAGTTTTGAGAAGAAAGATTCAGATAAGCAAACACCATTGTCGTTAGCTATTCAAACAGGAAACGCTAAAATTGTCGAGTTAGTCCTCAATACGGGCGTAGACATTGAGGCAACATGTTTGAACGGTTTCACACCGCTGTTTACAGCTATTGAGAAGAACAACATCGATATTGTTGAGCTTCTTCTTCAGAAAGGTGCTAAATGTAAAGCACAGAATATGAGTAGCTCCGTTCTATTATCACAAGAAAGCAATAGATCTGGCCAGTCCATATCTCCAACTTCAAGTTATAAAAATCAACTTCCATTACCATTTGCAATTGAAAAAGGGAATTACGGTATCTCTAAATTGTTGTTTGACCATGGTGCTTCTCTTAGAGGTGGGGGCCCATCGTCAGATACTGAATGTGGAGTCGACAAGATGGTTGAGTTCTTGATTGATCACGGTATTGGCACAGATAATTCGGAGCTCGGAATGCGTCTACAGTTGGCCGCTAAGCTTGGAAACGTCAAACTTACCAGGGAATTCATTAAGAGGGGATTTGCGCTGGAAAGTAAAAATGGAATGGACCAAACTCCGTTGATTTTAGCTGTCGCATATGGTCACTATGAAACTAGTAAGCTGTTACTCGAAAGCGGTGCTGAGATTCACAGTAAAGACTCACTCCATCAAACACCATTAATTATAGCAGTCAAAAATGGAAACAAGAAAACTGTAGAGCTTCTGCTTCAACACGGTGCTTTTATTAATAGTGAAGATTCACTCGGTCAAACACCATTAATGATAGCAGTCAAAAATGGGAACAAGAAAATTGCAGAGCTTCTGCATCAAAACGGTGCTGATTTCGAAAGAACACTGAAGAACGGTTTACCACCATTATCAATGGCGACTGACTGGGAACGCTACGGCATTATTGAATTGTTAATTCAAAGGGGCGCGCATATTGAAGTGAAAGATGATTTTGGTAGAACAGCATTGTCATTGGCTGCTTCGTACGGAATGTTAGATGTTGTTCAGCTTTTGCTTGAGAATGGTGCAAAGCTTGAAACAAAAGACCATACGGGAAGAACACCGTTGCAAAATGTGAAAGCTTCGAATTGGGGAAGTGAGACTTCTCGGCGAGAGCTTGTTGCGCTTTTGCTTAAGTGGGGTGCAATTGATATGGATGGGAAATAGAAAAAAACATCACTTTTGTTAGCTTTTGTTGGAATGAAGGAGATGTGGTTGTTGATTTCGTGGCGATGCTGGACGATCTATTCAGAGTCTCAAGATATAGAGCTCCGATTGATTTGGAGGCAGGGAACTACGGAATGGGCCAAACACTCTTTTTATTGCGCTTGTAACGAAGTTTGATGGCAGTCCAACGAACTATAAGCTGTGTCGGTTATCAAAGTCTCAAAGGGGAAACGGGTATGCCCAATTGACTTCAATATCTTACCCGCAATTTTTGTATACACATGCCTCCTGTCCTCGAGCTCTGTCGCTTCCATTCATACACTGCGTGTGCAAATTTTACAAAACAGAGCCAGTGTATTGGAGCATTTTCAGCCAGAGTGAACTTTTTAGGCCAAGACTTCAAGTAGTGTTGGGATAAACCGGTGATTGGTTGGAGTGGTGTGGAAAAATAGGGAAATCTTGATCAATTTTACCTCTATAGAACGGCGCTGCACATAAAAAGAGTTTTTCCTCCATGTATACGAAAACAAAGATACAATCCCGTGCCTCTAATTCGACCTTATGGAAGCACTAGCCCAGCAAAAGAGGTAGAAATTGAAGATTGAGTGAAAGTGAATAGAGAGGATTTGATGATATTTACCTAAATTGTATGGATTGGTGAATTATGGTAGACTTGGATATGTTCATATACCTACCGGCACAAGTTCTTCACCAAGCTCCCGGCCTCCACGACCCTCGCAATTCTGATACCAGCTCTACTGGTATTTCAAAGATTCTCTCCTGATTTGAGGTTTCTAGAAAGTTGGGGATTAAAAACACCGAGTTCTTCCAAGATGAGATTCCCCTCACTCCTACTTAAATATGGCAACTCTATTCCCTTGGTGACAAATTCTGTGTTCTTCTCTGCGTAGAATATAATACTAACAAGGCCAAAGATAGGATTTGGTACAGGTACTGCGTGGTACCAAGAGGACCCTGAAGAACCTGTAAACCGAGATCTTGTCGACGTTTTGAAAGCAGCTATTGAGCGGGGGTTTCATCATATCGACGCTCCTGATGCTTACGGCACGGAGGAAGAGGTCGGTGTTGCTATCAAAGAATGCGACATACCGCGTAAGGAAATTTTCGTAACGACGAAAGTCCTTGAGGGTTTTTACGACATGCCCACATCGATTTAAGACAGTTTAACTAAGCTTCAGCGGACTATGTAGACTTGTGAGTTAAACGCGCCATTGTGTCTATAATCAATAACTCTCTGTTAGATATTTGTTCCGTTTACCCTATCTCGCAAAAAGGCTTTCCGACCTTCAACAGATCTGGCTGTCGATGGAGCAGGTAAAAGTCTCTGAAAATGCCCAATCTATTGGAGTATCAAATCACCAGCGTCCGCACATCGAAGAAATACTGAAAGTCGCCACCATCATTCCTGCCCTCAATCAATTAGAATTCCATCCTTATCTGCAGCGCGCACACGATTATCTCCCCTGGATGCGGGCGCATGGGATCGAGGTGGCTAGTTTCAACGGGTTGACACCAATCACTAAAGCACGACCCGGGCCTCTCGACGACATACTTGCAGAGATTGCAGCTCGAAACCAGGTTCCTGAGAACGCTGTACTGATTAGCTGGCAAACTGCGCAGAGTGTTGTTGCGACGACAACGACGATGAAGGTTGGTCGACTGGAGGACTATGCTGCAGCTGTGCAGCTGAAATTATCGAGGGAGGAGCAGGAGAATATCACACAGGTTGGATTGACACATCATCTCAGAGCTTGGGCTCCTGACCGTTTCGATCCTGATGATAAATCTTAACTTTTTGCTACTTGTCTGGTGTTTTTCAGAAGTAGGTCTCAGCTGCACGGCACACTCAAGTATCTTGGAGAGTCCGGAAGGAAACATTTTGATTTCTTGGATTTTCTCTCTTGCATTTGAATCGAAGACTCTTGCTTGTCTTATTGAGTATCAATTCAAATATCTCAGAAGGCCATAAATGCAAGGTTTCATATTGCATTTGGAAAGCTGAGATGATTCTTATCAACAGATACTCATAACTCCTACTACCAGTCGATGGCAGAAGTATCAAAGAACACTCTGGGGAGAGTAGATAGGCAGAATAGAAGGATTTACAAGATGGCACCGTACATATATGGATACTAATGCGTTTGAAACATCCATAGACTTTCTTGGATGAAATCCAAATCGAGCGAAGCGAAAAATGTCATATTTTAACAAAGGGAGAAACCCGTGCATATGTGCAATTACACACAAATTCACATCTTCAATCCCATCATTCCAATCAATACTAACATCAATCCATCCATCAACGCTCTTTCAAATTCCTCCTCGATTCAATTCCATCTCCGAATTTTTCGGCCGAAAACTTCGGCCGCGACTCAAATCAGAATCCCAGTACCCACTCTGATCCTCATCTTCAACCATTAAACAAGTATCTCCGCAGATCTTTTCATGAAAATACAACTATGTTTCTATTCAAACCAATCTCTTTCTCCCATTATTCTTCAAGAAATGTTTTGTTGCACGTCTACACCGGCTCCGAAGGTATGGGTCTCGGACTTCCGAGCTTTTCCTCTAGCCTTCCTTCACCTATGAGTTTTCTTTTTCATACCTATCTAAAGAATTAATGAATCTTGCATGATATCATATCTTTTCATATCGAAATCTACCGCGGAGAAAAAGTCAGGTCCATGTTCTGATCTAGAATCGAGATGACTGAGAACCCGATAACGTAAGAGATGCCCGAGTAAGCTCATTTCTCCTCGGATGAGTAAGATTCCAATTCATATTCAACAAACAGGATTTATTATTTAAACGAAGTGGAGAATGACTAAAAAAGGCAGGAGATAAGTTGCAATGGATAGTTGGTGATGGAGAGGAGAGTGAAGTTTTGTTGCATGTCGTTGTTCGGATCCGGGTGGGAGTTTCGGATATAGGGGTCGGAGATCGTGGGGCTCGGTAGATGTGTACAAGTATACTGGTTGCTTGGAATGAATCGAGATGGGTGTGGATTGATTGGGAAGGTGATTATCTCATTGGAGATGAGGATGTGCTATATGCAACATGAAAAGTAGGCCGTTTTGGTAATGGTGTGAGCGATGACGTCGGATTATGGAATGTTACTTAAAGGGATCATTCAATCGACGTGATACATAATTAGAAACAAATACTGTAATTGGAATATCATTATCTAAAGTTCAATTTGTAGTTTTTTCGTTAAGATTGTTATTGATTTCAATCTTTGTATTTCTTCCGGACAATGTTTCTATGGCAGGGTGTTGTATTTTTCAAACAGCTATTAACAACACCAATTTGCTTCCCCTATCTTTTCCTTCAAACTCAACACTCTGTTCAAGCCGACCCAGTTCGATATCACAAGACTCAAAAGTCATAAATGATAGAGTACCGAACCCCTAAATTCCACCACTTAATGTTAAAAATTATATATCCCCCCCTCTATATATCAAGAAACTCTATCCGCTACCCTTCCCTCGAATCAAAATCCTCCATCCCAAACCTAACCCCAAATACAAATCCACACATATATATCCATTAATATGTTCCCAATCAAACACGTTATCTGTTCTTCTCTCTACTCTTTAGACTTCAAATGTCGCCTACAATCAATAATCGTCGCTACGATCATGCATAGTAAAAACATACCACCCAATCCCGCAAGCAGAATAATAACCGGAATGGCCCATCCGTCGAGCAGTCGAGCAAAAAAAGCTCGGTTCGATTCCTCGGCTTGGGGTGCCGATTCCCCTTCACAAGAAATCGATACATCGGAACAGTTTTTTACTATCGTGGTGGTGATGATGGCGGTGATGGTGGGAGTAATGGTGGGAATAATGACGGTGGTATCGGGGGTGGTGATGAAGCTGACAACGGTTCGGGTAATGATGAGGGCGTAGCTAGTAGCATTAGAAGGAAGCCTCTCGAGAGCTCCGAATGCGTATGTGGTATCTGCCATGTTTTTTTTGTTTTTCGAGTGTTGAGAAAGGTGGTTGGTTGTTAATGAGGGGAAGTGTTTGCATGGATAGGTAGATATTTATAGAATTGGTTTTTTGTGCGTGAAATGTCGATCGTTGAACTAGTCGTTGGACTGATACTGGTTGGGAACTGTGAGGTCTAGTAACCTTCAGGAGGAAGAAATAAGCGGTGCTAGACTCGCTAAAATGGAAAGTTTTTTGAAGATACTTTTATCGAGGAGGTGAGTATTAACATCCGTATTTTATATGAATATCTTGTTGAGTTAAGATGTAAGATAAATATGAACTGAAGGATTTCTATATCGAGATGGAATTTCGTTAGAGATTATAATAGATCGATCTAATATGTGAAGAAATTTGAGAAGAGATCTGCAGGAGAAAACATCAAGGTTACGGTAACCGACACTTCGGACTACAGTCCAATGATATAAGGGTTTGGGTATCTAAAAGTAGTCAGAAATTTGAAAATAATTCAATGTTCCTATTAAATTCGATATCGTAAATGATTTGAATATTCTCATTGCTTTGAGGATTTACTAATCTTTATTATTGAACGATAATCCGGACAATTGAATACTCTGCTCGCAGAACCTCGACACGATGATTTTATCGCTAAGCTTTGAAACACTCATTATATATTCTTTGATCTCATTAATAGATAGTCCTTTGATAATTAATATTCCTTATAATAGTGAAACCTGTCGTCGGTCTAACGAGTAATACGCCAGGTCATATGTATTAATTACACTCTAGGTTATTGCATGCTTCTCTATCTCATTTTCGCTAATACAAAAACAAACTCATGTTCAACTTTGCCTACCTTGATTTTCTTACATCCTCTTCGCTTATGATCTATGTTAAAAGATTTACCATCATACGTGTATACTCACTAGCATAGTCATTAGGATATACATTTATAATGTGCGAGCTAGCGCTCATATCATTTTAGAGCTCGTATACCTTGAACTGAGACTGGGAGTATAGTTATAAGGTGGAGATCCTCTATAAAAGCCCTATTTAAAACCTTATGATTATCCTAATTCATATTGCTCAATCACCTTCATGCTTTTATATTACTATACAATCTTACTCTATAATTATAAGGTTTGATCTAGTATGGAAAATATCCCCTTTACACCATTTCATGCGAGAATGAGAATGTAATTGCAAAGATGAAACCCCCTATATCCCCCCCCTCTACTTTCCTCTCTCAAATCTCATGATTGTTCTAATTAATATCATACAATCGTTTTAACATACTCATATACTCATACATTACCATACAATATGCCACATGATCACACAATTGAGAATGGCAGAAGAGACTCGACGTCGTACCTGGATCTTTCCGCAACGATCTCGGTATTTGATTTTATCGCTAGATTTTAAGAATTAATAATTTATCTGCCCTTAAGTTTCAGTACGGCAAGGTATTCGGTATCTCTATCATTAGCCAGCCTTTTGTCCGCATAATTTGATGACTGTGGCGCGTCTTCGCCGCAGTTTCACAATATTAATTGGTTGGTTGGTCGTCATAACCTTCGACAAGTCTTTCTTTCTTCCTTGAGTTCGGCTTATTTCTTATTCATTTGCAATGAAATGAAAATCGATCAATATTTCCAATATCATAAGGATACAAAAGTTCAACACCAGCAACCCACCTATATCCAATTTCACCATGTCAGAAACACACACGATGCCAATTAAAGAGCTATTCGTCCCCAAGCAGATGATTTCCAAGACCATGGCCCTCTACAAGGAACTCACTGGCGATTCCTCGATTGATGCTGCTGCGCATACGATAACCCATCTCTTGCCTCCATTTACTGCAGATGCCATTAGTAAGAACAATAATTTCCTTGATCTCCCTCTCCTAAATTCCATATTAAAAACTCATTAATTCTCAACCTAGTCCAAGACAACGGCTGCGGTACCGGCGAGGTCACAAAAGCGATCATGGAATCCCATCCCCCAGAAGGTATCACAATCAAGACCACTGATGGCAATCAATACATGGTAGATAGCTGTCGCGAGTTTCCCACAGCAGGAAACTGGCCGTGGAAGCAAATTTTACGCCTACCCAATCTCTTACCTTCCCGGATCATTACTTCACTCATTTATTCAGCAACTTTTTCACTTCCCATCTCAATGATAATCACGATCCAGCAGCAAAGCAAGTATATCGGACTCTGAAATCGGGAGGTATAGCGATAGTTTCTAGATGGGCTGCAATGGCACATGGAGAACCGATCAAAAGAGCGCATCTTGGAACACGAGGGCCTGTTATTCCGTTCCCTATAGCTATGCCAACACAATGGTATGGACAAGATGCGTTGAGGAATTTTTATATTATTGGGGGCTTCAAGGGGGAGGATATCAACATCACGACCTGCAATGTTTCTATTGAAGCGAAGGATTTACGACGTCTCATGTCTGCTACTTGGAGCTTTTGGGGCGCGAGCTAATGGATGGTATCCTGAGAATGAAGAAAATTGGGACAAAGCGGTTGATATTTTGGTGGAGGATATAGAGGCTGGGCCATACTACTCTAAGCTTCGTTCGGGAAATATAGCGTTGAGAATGGTTGTCAATGTGGGCCTGGCTACAAAATAGCTCCAGTCCCATCAACACTGTCTAGTATACATGTATAATGGGATTTTGTTTCCATTTGTACAAGCATCGTGCTTCTCGGTTCTCTATCAATCTCCATCTCCATCTTGAGCATTCATTGAACCCTCACATTATAAAATACAACACTAGTGATAAAAAGCCAAAATCAAGATATTCTTCATTTTAGATCTGTCAACAGAGCAACAATCAAAGGAGAACAAAGTTTTAAATAACTGATACAACCAAAAATTAACTCCCGACCAAGTGGTCTCCACCATGTAAATAATTAGTACAAAAATGAAAAAGACGTGCAATCAATGCAACAACTTGACATCATCCAAATCCAAATCCAAATCCAAATCCAAATCCAAATCCAAATCCAATGTCTCAAAGAACACTAGCACGGGTATCGTAATAACTTTGTAAGAGATCGTGATGAAATAAGATGGTGATTGGAGTCGGCCCAGCCCACCCATCACATACCAGCAGCACCCTTAGCAAAAGCAGCAGCTGTACCGGCATCCGCTCCATAAGTTAAATGAGGTGCCAGAATAAGATCTCCGTGATCGCAAATGTTATCACCGGGATGGCAGATAACCTTTGTATTTGCAGCTGATGCGCCTGCGACTGGACTTCCGTTGTCTGATATGTATGTTAGTGAGGGTTACGAATGGTTTGATAAAAGCTCTACTTACTTGGATCTCCGAAAATGATAGCAGAGCTGACTTTGGCCATGGTGGCTGCGGGAAGCATTGTTGCAGCGTTGTGTACGAGTTGACCACCTTGAGAGTAACCTGCCATAACGATCTTGGAATCAGGGCAGTTTGTTACGGCTGTTGAGATCATTTGAGCCCTATCATAGAAATTAGTGGCTGGAATTCGATAAACATTGAAGGTACATACATCATCTTGCTTCCAGCTGCATCGCCTCCTGCCAAAAATCCAGGAATATCGGCGGGGTAGGGAACACCTTGAACAGCCATATTGCCAGCACCGACGGCTATACCAAGAGCAGCAACTAATGGAGGTCCTGCTACGGTACCCAAAGTACCTGTTTCTGTAGTTCCACGGGCAAAGATAAGCATCATTGGTGCGCATGCTCCAGCTGCAGCTTTAACGTTTCCAGTGCCCTCGAGAATTGGCGCGGCTAGCGCGGTAAGAGGAAGGAGCAAAAGAGATAGAGACTGTGTAACCTTCATTTTGGAGACTTGCTGTTGTATGAATTAAATTCTCGAAATGATTATTATTTTCTTGAAGTATTAAAGAAAGTGATAAAGTAAGCTGTGTTAGATGGATAATTAAAAAAGAAACGGTCATCCATTGGGACTTACATGAATTATATATTCGACCATACCAAGATTCTCAGTGAAAAAGACACATATCAACATCGCAAACAATCCCATGACGGCGGAAAAAAAAGAAAAGAAAGGTTGCGATTGGCTGAACTTTCTCATGCAAATATGACGGTAGTGACATTCTGGAAAGATGGATGGGATGAATTTGTTTGAGCAGCGGAGGCACAGACAGATGGAGGATTTCTCCAACATCAAACTCGTCTCAACCACAACCCCATTATCACTAACACCGAGGTAACAAGGAAATCGTTCCTTCTAGCCTGACATTTAAAATCTTAGATGTTTAGACTGCAACATTTGAAACCTGGGCGTTAAAAGGCTGTGTATATCAAAATTCATCAACTTGAGAATCATGATGTTGTATCACCGATCGATGAAGATATTCCAATATTGCAGTGGAGTACTGATCAAAGGAGGATCAGTTATTGCGTATTCTGAATTTTCACTGAGCTAAAGATAGAAAACTTTTGCAAATCTCTATTATAATCTTCACACCAACTCTGAATATGTAAACTTTTACAAGATCGTGTGGTTTGACAAGTCCACTGTCTGATACTATAGATCCCAACTGAATTAGAAAAATCAAAACCACGTTTACATTGGCATTTGTCTGTGCGATCAGCCTCATCAATTGAGAAAGCGCAATATAGTTTATGACTCGGTGCTCATTCTGCTTAAACGACATGTTTGCGAAAAGTTTGCGGGTATAGAATAAAGACACAAATGCTCGTATTATCAGAATCCAAACTGCAAACCGGACGATATACTCTTTAGAGTTGGGATGGTTGGATAATTTGATTTCTCGCCATGCGATTCGCAGAGAGAAACGTTCCTCCAGGACCAGATCCACTTTGATTTAACCTTAAGCTAGGTACTTCAGATGTGTTTTGATTATTGCTCGGCAGTTTTTGCCAAATCTTCAGGATTCGCTCGCATCGATTGCTTGGTGATGTTTGTTATATCATCATGCCATTTTGGTACCGCAAGTAGGTTCGGCATTTGAGCTCGATGGGGCATTTGGACACGAGGGTAATGAAAGATGACACTGACACCTTGCAAGTGCTTGATGAATTGGAGTATGAATATCTTTTCCGCTTTCTTGCTATCGTAGACCGCACAGAATTCTATTTCTCTCTCTTTAACAAACAACAACATTCAACCCCATACCTTTGCATCAATATGGGATTCCGACGAGGTTTTATGACACACCAAAGTCCGAAAATTGTGAGTCTTGTTCATTATGGATAGACTTGTTGATGAATATGATCAAGACATTTATTTTTGATGGATTATATGAGAAGTCTGTCAAACACTAGAGAAAAGACAACTCAAATTCATTCTAGCAATCATTGGGGTGCGAATTTATCGATGCGCAATGGCTGTCACATGACCCAGCTAGCCATCTTGGGCATATTTTTACAAGTTCACACCAAGCTGAAGTGATACCACACCTAGGATCAAACGAGAAAGATATTCCATTCCATAAGAAAAAGTCAACACGATGACAGGAAGACTCACGGCGCTATATCACCTTCTATGTTTGAATCGTCTACCTCATCGATCTCACATGTTTTGGTGTTCGAGTTGAGTCAGTTTAGCATGACACTGAACATCCGCTGTCAATCACGACTTTCCCGCTCGTCAAAAAAGCTAAATTGCTCCACCCCTGTTTCGACCAACTGATCGCCATTGATCTCCCGAGATCTCCATCACTTGCATGGCCAGCAGAAGATGTTCTATTTTGACCGCATGCTTTTTCTCAGAATGCACATTATTGGTATGAAAAAAGCACTTCTCGTCATGGGAAAAGCGCGTCGATGGCAGAGATTACCACTGGGAGAATTGATGCTGAAGTTGTGCGAGGGGTAAAGATATGCAAGTCAACCTCGACGAGATTCTCCGATATGAGTTGGAATCTCAAGGGCAGTCATCATAACAGGCAAGAGAAGTATGACGATGATGAGAGATCAAAAAGTCTGGTCGATCAACGTCAAGGGTCTTAGTTGCCGCTTTTTTCCTGCGTTTTCATGTCTATCTCTCAACCCTAGTTGCATTGCCACGTCTTGTTGAAGTCCTTTTGGCAGTCTATTTACTACTTGTTAAAGCAGGTATGACGAATGAAAGTAAAGTGCATTACTCGTCGTTTTATAATCACTAAGTGGTGACTGAAAACTCGGAATATCTCTACGTGGACGAGACAGCGGTTCACCAAGTCTGGCTGAACTATACATCGGAAGCACTTACATTTCGATTGAAAGTGATGATTGTTTGATTTTATGTAGAAGATTGGAAAGAGTGTATACTTCTGTTCTCCTGTTACTGTGGTCTGGAATCATCGTTACACGCTATATCTGAGACATTCTTCCGTAAGCTGCGGTAGCTATAAAAAAAGTCATAGGTTGATCGTCGATATGCAGATTCGAATGTAAGATACGCAGATGTGAATATCCCGAGTTTCTCGAGTCTACATGAGTTTGATAATTTCGAATTCAGCCTTAAAGTGTATGCGAAAAATTCCATCTCCGAGTCTACCTAGGTATTCCCAAATTTATTGATGTGTATTACAGTCACCTTCAATAGAGATACAATAGCGGAGTATAGAAATCTGATACATTCCAATATCCTTCAAGCACTTTTCACCCGCAAAGAACCAAATTATAATGCTGAGTTAATATAAATTATTTATATAATTTGCTACATAGAGAACAATCTAAATGTGAACAGGCAAGGACCGCGAAATTATGATGACCACGATTGATACATCTTTTTCTTCCCATATACACCCAAAATCTATATTAAAGAAATTTCCCTCTTCTCATACCCCACCGGCCTGCCATTAAGAACTCCATCGTCTCCACTAACCATCTCCACATCCGCTCTTTCCCTCAACAAAGCAGATCTATCCACTCCTCGCTCCACCACATCAAAAGGAAACCACTCCGGTCTGACAATCACATACGCGGTGTAATCATACCAAGGCACTTCAATATCCTCACCCTTCTCATTCTTCTGCTTTCTGATATCCACACTCCACAAGATCGTCGCAATAACAGTAAGTAACAACATCTCTACATGATCCTGTCCAATACAAGCTCGTCTTCCCCAACCGAATCCATGATTGGCTTTGATGGATGGAAAATGGGTAAGAGGTTCTTTATAAGTGGGAAACTCGGGGGATAGCCAGCGCTCGGGTCGGAAGTTTTCGGGATCGGGGTAGAGGTTTGGATCACGGCAGAGACCCCATTCGAGAGCGAAACAGATGGTGCCTTTGGCGAGGAAATAGCCGTCGTATACATCGTCTTGTGAGAGTACGTGAGGAACGCCTGATTAATTTTGTTAGTTTATTGAGTCATATTTGGGGGTAGTTCCGAAACCAGGAAATGTAGATTGCTTGAGGAAAAAATGAGGGAGGGAAAATAGAAATCACACATACCAGCAGGAGCCGGACTTCTCCACCTGAAAATTTCTCGAATGATCGCTCTCACAACAGGCAATTGCTGGATATCATCAAAAGTAGGTGGTCGATCCCCACACACTCTATCGACTTCTTCTTGTCCCTTGGCCTGCCACTCTGGACTAACAATCATAGCGTGGAAGAAACTTTGAATAGGTGACGACGTGAGAATACTTCCGATCAACGCCAACATGCCGATCGAATAGGTATTATCTTCTTCAATTTTAGGTGTAGTAGGCATGCTGAGATGTCTCGCCATCCAGGATGGATCCGGTTTTTCGTTCAAAAGGGACTTTCTGACTTCCTCTTTTTCTCCAAACCAAAAGTTTCTCTCTCGTTGATAACGTACTCGTTCTGCTACCTTCCATGGTTGGAGAAAATCGGGAACCCAGTCTGGAATATTGCGGAGAAAAGGAAGCTTATTTTGGATATCACCATCGGCTGAGATGCGGCGTAGGAGTTGATTGGCACGCATGATGGTTTCTCTGGCGGTGGAGAGACGGCGATCATTCCAGGCCATTTGCGATGACACTTGAGCGGTGCATTCTTCGCAGAATTGTTTGAAGAGATGTGGTTGGGCGATGAGACGAGTGACGAATGTTGCGGCGCCCTTTTGAGAAAGGCCCTTGAGACGATCGGGTGGCATGCTGGACATGGTGGCCTTCATCCAAGTTTTGATGCGCCTCATGTCATCTGGATGGATATTAGTACTGTGGAAGGAAATTTCAGATACCGGGAGACATACCGCCATTGGTAACAAGGGGAATGTATCGATTTGTGTATCTGCAATCTTCTCCGATAGCTGCAAGAAATGGTCTATCTGAATAGATGGCTCCTCTCTTGACGAACAGGTCATCGCAAATTTTATGAGAGGTAATCCAGACAGTAGTATCACCGTTCAAATTTACTTGGTACATGGTTCCATATTCCTTACTCCAATCCACCATTTTCATCCATGGATTCTTTGGGTCAAGATCAGGAACTGATCCAATGATCGGGTATCCTGTAACAAAACATTAGTAAAGATTCATCAGTGCGGTATCATACATATTCTCTTACCCTTTGGACCCGGCAGTGTTTTGGCGCCATCAGGTATCTTGACTTTCTTGAACAGACGCTCATAACATACATAACATATAAAAACCGCAGCAGAAAAACCAAGCAGCAACAATGAGTATGCCATGCTTGCCTATAACGAAACGATCGACTATAGAATTCTGGAATGTAGAGAAGAGAGAGAGATGGGAGACTTGATATTAAATCAAAAATTGCAGCCTTCCCATCCAACTCCTGGGAAACGAGAAAAAGGAACCCAAAAGAAAAAACAAATACGAATCCAGTAGCACTACACTAGTTTCTCCAACACCAACAGACCCATCCACACTAGGACAAAACTAGTCACTTTCCTCCTATATACCTACATTTCATCTGACAATAAGGACCAAGCCTCTCTCGAGCCTTGCACAACAACACCCAAAACATGCTTTCCAGCTCCATGTCGATCACGTAACAAGGGACGATTGTTTCCGTTGCTGAAACATCTTCGACGCGCTATGTTCCGAAGCACGGATACTAGAGATGATCCGCTAAATCCTAGTGCCCCTTTTGCGTGCCGACCTTCGT
The DNA here is from genome assembly GCA_004786125.1 of Botrytis tulipae. Taxonomy (NCBI): domain Eukaryota; kingdom Fungi; phylum Ascomycota; class Leotiomycetes; order Helotiales; family Sclerotiniaceae; genus Botrytis; species Botrytis tulipae. The sequence goes on from PQXH01000282.1 coordinate 25,485, forward strand.
ATTGCTTGGCCCAATGCTGCATACATAAATACATTGCTTGTTTGAAGTTTGTCCTGTCTCGTTCTTTCAGCTTATGTACGAGTAGAACGAGAATAATTGTGATGCATCGTTGTGAATGTTGGCTGTACCCCCACATTCGTGTCAGACTTTTGGGGGCTGGCAGATTTCTTCACGACGTCGCGTGCAGGGCTGAATTTAGTCGATTGGTAGTATGCTTACTTGTCATTCTTATCCATCGATGCTTTCAGAACTTTCGCGCGTTTGTGATTATCTACAGATTGACAACAAATAGATGTCGAGCTATCACAAAGTCAATATGTACGGAGTACAAGCGCAATCAAAATTTTACCCCGCGGGCCGTCAAAAAGCTTAATGATGCAAAGCGTGTCGCACGGGGCTCTGCGCTCTTGAACATATTTGAAATTGCATACATGAACCTCTGATCTCATATCTATATTATTTAGGTACAAGAATAACTTTACCAATTGTTGGATAGGCATCGTGAGACAATCAATAATTCCAACTTTAGCTCGCGTGTGATAGAGAACATGTATGGACTGGATAACGACGGCATATCTAGATACGAGACGTAGGTATGTGTTTTTTCTATTAGACTTTCTCTAACCCATTTTCTGTCAAAAAGCAAAGTATATGCCAGTGGATGAAATGGTTGACTCAGAATCTCTTACCCAAAACGAGATGGGAATATCTTTCATGAGTCTGCTTGGTTCGTTGTCCGGTATTTTGGTATGTTGTTTCGTAACTTTAAAGCTCATATCACCGAGTGTCTACGTGGTCCTAACTAGTCGCACCTAATGTATGTTTAGTAAGAAATAAATAAAAAAGCCATCAAAAGTTAGCTTGGATGTCTCGAGGATGTGTAACGATAGTCGAGCGTCGATAAACGAACGCCTTATCGATCGCTACAGGGAACATATTGAGATTTCGTATTGTCATGTCGAAAATTCAATTATAGCCTGTGGTTTTCCGAAAGACCGAAGAGCGAAGATCATGTATTTCACACATCTCGGAATCCAGTTTGGCTCTGTAGAGTCTTTATTGGTGTTGGAAGGTTACAGTTCCACAAGACTAATGCTTGTATATAGTAGTTCGATACAACCTCAACCTTACAAAGTATAGACGATTATGCTATAGATGAGCTTGAAGATTATCTATCTATCGGTTCCATGGTTATGGCTTCCATCATATCGGTAAAGATAAGCAGATAAGACAGCCCTTCTTATTTCAAATACCTAGGTATTCAAGGACGTATGTGTGTTCCGACCATCATGTTGAAGAAACATGAAACAAGACCATTTGTCCAAATATATTGGTCATCATGACCCAAATATACTGGAATGGCTATGAAGAAGTAACATAGATCTTACCAAAGCCTCTGTTGTAGCAAACATTAATACAGAGTTGGCAATACCTAGGCAGTTACACGTTGGAGAAGATCGAGAATTGTTAAGCGATTTCCTTCAACAACCAATTCTTGAACGTTCGTTCCAAAGTAAATTTTGATGGCTTTGGTATTTCTATAATTAGCTCATTCCAACCTCAAACTTTGAGAGATTGACGATTGATACCGAGCCCCATTTCAACTGTTCTCCACAATACATTTCCGGGTAACCAATCAGAAGTTTATATCAATTCGTAACTATTTCTACATTTGCGTTCGTTTGTACTTCGTAAGATCTTGAAACAACATACATACGGAGTACACACCAGATATCTGATCATAGATCAGTTGTGGAAAAGTGGGTAGATTCGTAGATTATTAAGAGTTCTAGAAGCAAATGTTTGTGAATTCGGCAAGTATGAAGTTGTGTACGGCATGGAGGAATCATGGTGAAGAACGTCCTACTATTTCTCGCACTTATATCAAAGTCACATTGAAAAACATTCCGAAAGTTTTCTGTTGAACAAATGGGAAAGGAATTTCAGAAACCAAGAGCCGATCGATCTGCTGGCCAACTATTGCGCAATAACCTCTGGGGATATGCCCCTCAATTCTTACGCAATGGTGTTAGTGAGAGGTAGTTGCACATCGTATGCTATGAGACGGCTCTGCTATTTGTGAAAGTTTAACCTTATTATCTTGTTTATTGATTTTCGAATAGTATCCAAGATCATCGACTTGAAGGTAAAAATTGCGTCTGAGGGAGACTGACGGTCGTATATTTTTTTGGAGAATCGCAGTATCCCGATTATTCAAAACTCACAACATGAAGCCAACCGCAAAAGGAAGCAGAGATAAACAGTTGCATGAAGGGGGAAAATGATCTTCGCCGCACGCAGGATTGGAAGTTTGCATCGTTGCATTCCATGGAAACCATTTTGTTCCTAAGGACATCTATTCTCTCTCATGTGAGTAATGCTGTTGTGTTCTCTCGATCTAATATTAGCAGAAGACTTTGTCGCTGCACTCTGGAAGCAAATTAAGTCCTTGAAAACGATTATATCACACGAGGGGGAGGCGGGTGTAGGGGCACCCACCACTCATTTTGCAATAATTCCGAATCGACGACAAAGCTCAAATGGTATCGAATGGGAAGGATCAATTGAATAGACCTTACTTTGGCAAACTGCCCTCTTAAGAAAATACATTCTGCAGACAATATCTTCATCTCACCAACACGAAGAAAACAATCGAGAAGAACCGCAAATCAGAACCAGAACCCACAAGATTTCACATCACACCACGCCACAGACAGAAAAGCACTTCTAAACTCTTCAATCGCCCCAGAAAACAACCCCCAAATCTCAATTCTGTTTTTAGAAACCAACAGTTAGTTGTTCGTTATCACGATTCAACATATAATTTAATTTCACAAACTTGAAAGTCATCATCCAAAGATCTCTGATTGGTGCTTCAAATACGGGGTACACAACCTATCTCAAGCGAGCTTACATGATTCATCTAAAGAACCCCTCTTGATTCTATTTTCATCATGATATAGCATTCAGGTATGTACAGCCGTGCGAACCAACTGTTTGAAACTGCATGTGGTATACCATGAAGAAAAAGGATGCTGAGAGCTGGGTTGGTGAGTAATTGTATTCGTGGTTTGGGTGGAATTGGATAATGTGAGGCTTTTGGTTCTTGGAAGATGATTTATTGTTTTGGATGTTTGCAATAATTCAAACATTTGAATTTTCTATACACCCAACCTTTCGAACGCTCTCAGGGTTTCAACTGGATCCATGAATTGAAAGCTACTGATTCACAACCTACCTTCCACATTATCAAATGAAAACTCGGAGCAAGCTTACGGTATAATCAACACTAAGTTCCGGAAAATTCTCTATATAGAAAACGGGTCCGTACATTCGGTAAGAGGATCACATCGTACATTCCTTCGAGTCATGTAACATCGATGAAGGGAAATTTCCATGTCGTGGCCAGGTCCAGCCTTACTGGTAGTGGAAAGACGTTGCAGCATGGATAGAATGATCATACATACTATGATTTCTCAATGCTTTCAGTTCTCAAAACTGAGAATCCGTTGGAACTTTGATATAGTGAGTATACCCAAGTGATCAACAACACTCTCTGGGAGATTCCTCCTTCAATTCCTCCTCTAGTTAGCGATTGCCTGGATCTCATTACCATGATAGAACGCTGTATAACTCTCTATCGGGAACATCCATAAGCTGTGCCTCAAAACTGTAATACTCACGTCGCGTCGTAGGATTCTCAACGATTCCTCTTCTCATCCATCCCGTTAGATTCTCTAGCATCATTTCGGCAATGAAAAATTATATCGTCGATCTTAGGGGTATCCAAAAACTCACTCTCTGGTTTCGCATATATAGAGATGTGATAATACCTACCAAGCCATTTCGTAAATCATTCTCATTCTTTCCTTAAGATTTCCTTTCTAAAACTTTGTTCATTGGTATTCCCAGTCATTCTTTTCTGGTGCCAATATCACATTCAGTCTTTACCATGTCTCCTATCAATTTGGTTCTCAGAACCGCTTTCATTCTTTCTTCTATATCGACTTCCTCTGCCGCAGTCTGCAATGACCAGACTCGAGCTTCTGGGGACCCTTCCGGCGAGACACTAGCTGCATTCCTCAATTCTCAAGATCAAATCTCCCAGTTTTGCTCGGTGGATGTATCAGGAAAGACTTCAGGAAATGTGAACTTCTCAGACTTCCAGGCAAGACACCCAAGAAACATTCAATTCGACATACTAATCAAGACAGATCTCTTTTAAGCGCAGTGATAGCTCCAGTTCAACCTTGGAGCATTGTACGGAAGCACTCCAGTATATTATACGCCAGTGCATTGAGCCTTCCGATCCAGGAACGTATGGAGGAAGCTCAACATTTGAAAGTGGGGAAACATACACCATCAGCAACGACTTGTATCCCCAAGCACCAGTAGTCTCTGTAAATCTAGAGAGCCGAGAAGTGGATGAAGCCGCGAAAGGGAACCCAAAGTCTCCTAAAGTTACTACAAAGTCGACTCCTAAAACAACCAAAACAACTGTAGCACAAGCAACTAGTAGTCCAAAAACTACAGCAACTACTCCAAAGCCAACTCCAACTTCTGTGGCTACGAGTTCGAAGACCACACAAACTACCCCTACTACATCTAAATCATCGACTAGCAAGACAAGTTTATCATCAGAAACTCCCAAAACGACAGCAACTTCCACTAGTTCCAAAACTATACAGACAGTTCCCACTACTTCGAAATCCTCCACATCCACTATCGCGACAAGTATAGCTTTCGAAACCCCCAAGACGACTTCCATAGCCATGACTTCAAAGCCTCGAGTGACCACCTCAATAACATCTCAATCACTGACCGCAAATACAAGTCCATCCTCTGCAACTCCCAAAACAACTTCGGTAGCCACCGTTTCGCAATCCACAAATTCCCTACCTACGACTTCAAAGTCCACAACTTCCAGTATTATCTCTTCCAAGATTCCCTCCCCTAGCAGTCTCTCCCCAAGTCAAACTTCAACAAAGCAAAGTAGTACTGGTACCAGTGCTAGTACTAGTACTAACTCTAACTCGAATCCTCACTCTCCCACCTCATCATCTCTATCAACCATCTCCTCAATTTCCCCAACCAAAGGTTCTTCCACCCACACTCCCACCATCACACCCAGCGCTCCCACTTCAACCAAGCCATCTCCAAGTAACATCCCATCTTCCCTCTCAACCACTCAACTCTCCACCTCAAGCCTGGAAGTATCTTCGCATATCCCCGAGCTAACTAGCACTCCCTCACAATCTACATCCACGAAATCCGTTTCCCTAGAGACTTCCTCGCAGAAAAGTACATCACAAACCGATCCTTCATCTAGCAGCAGCATCCATACTTCTAGTCTCTCGTCCACCAGTTCCCTCTCAAGCGGAACAAAAATCCCCATTTCAACATCCCTTACTTCCACATCCAATACCCTCGAGCCGACTCCCTCTTCACCCGCAGAATCCCTTCCCGCAACCAAATCAAGCATACCCCCCGAGTCCAGCGAAACAACTCCCGCAACGATCTCAGAACTCCCAAGCAGTGCAGATATCCATCCCTCACCCTCACCCTCATCCGCAATAAAAACATCTTCCATTTCTTCCCTCTCTTCCAATTCAATCCCCGAAATTACACCCGGACCCACGACCCCCAGTTCTTCTGCCATTATTTCTTCGGTTTCTGGCGAATCAACTAATTCCGCTGCGCATTCTAGCAATACTGTCGAGAGTAATACAACTCCCTCATCGATAACCACCTCTAGAATTTCAAGTCAATCTTTAGCGTCGTCTTCAACCCCCAAAATCACACCCTCTCCATCTACTTCACCGAGCATTACTTCTGGAGCCATCCCATCTACTTCAATCTCCGAATTAACTTCACATGTAATCTCTACCGAAACTCACATATCTTCCAAACCATCAGAAATTACTCCTTCGCCTTCTCCGTCCACCCCCACAACCCAAGTAATTTCTACCGGACCCCTCACATCTTCTATTCAGCCCGAAATCACACTGCCATCCTCGGAATCTTCGCTTTCCAGAACCATTTCTTCAAGTATCATCTCCGAGGCGATCCCTAAAAGTACTTCTACCGAAGCCCTCACATCTTCCACCCAGCCCGAAATCACACCTGCTCCTTCCAACCCCTCCACATCCGAACTTAATCCATCAACCCCAGAAACCGAATCCACTTCGCAGACCATTTCCACAGGATCGCTTACCTCTCCCGTAGAGCCTGAGATTACTCCGTCTCCATCTCCATCTCCATCGGAAACATCTGAGCCAGAGACTCCAGAGAGTAATCCAACCGAAACTGCCATTCCCTCCTCAACCTCAACTCCCTCCTTCACATCAATCGCTTCGTCTCCCGCTTGTACAGCCACCACAGGAGGAAATTGCTCTACATGTTATCAATACTCTGGTTCTGGCGATATCTCGCCTTCTCTTTCCAACAGTACTACTTTGCAATCTCGCAAATTGCCCCCAACAATTGCTGGTCGTATATCTACTACCAATTTACACTCAGAGATATCCAAACGAGCCATTAGATCATTGACTTCGTTTGACGCTGCAAATTCGTGTGTTTTTGGTTCCGTGGATGTTCCTTCTATTCCTGGTATGTAAACAACTCGTGAAGCCCACGAATTAATCAAAGATTGTAATTTAGCTGATCTGATATATGAAGATGCATCTACTCTAGTCAGTAAAGCAGGTACTCAAACAGAATACTGGTATGTTTTGCAAGATACTCCTGTGAACGCAACGACCTGTCCCGCACTTGGCTTTACAAAAGTTACCGATGCAGCACTTGCTTCTCAATTGATAAATTCGAATGCGGTTGGATATACAAAGGCTGGATCAGGAATTGGTTGGAAAGCGAATGCTCCTAGTAAGTTTCTGTCTCGAACTGATAATCAGCTCTTACAAGCAGTTGACTAGCATACTGTAACTTTTGACTAACAAATTTCTAGCCGTTGACGTAGATAGTGTTTGTAAGTATCGGGTCTCCATTTTATAGTAGTACGAGAGCATCAGGCTAATGACATTATCTATAGATGATTCAACAATTCTGCAAAGCTTCTTCGCAAGTAGAGTCAACAGCAGCAACTGTGCAGCTTTCAAGGCTATTTTTGATCAGCCAGATACTGTCGATGCAGGAAAATCTAGGTTACAGACTATTTGGAAGTAAGTCCACGCATCACCTCCTCAAGTATCCACGGCTTTTCTAACATAGATACAGTGCACTCCCTAGTGATACCAATCCCGACTTTGCTGGAATAGATCAAAAGGTATTTTCTTCAATTCAAAGGTCATAAGATACATGATTAACAAACGAAAAGATAAGCACCGTCAAAGCAGAAGCTTTCACAGGTGAATTGAGACAAAGTTATACCAGCAACGATGAGAAATTAGCATATATTTCAGAATTAGCCGTGGCAATGGCCATTACCAATGATGATGCCATCTCGAATTTGTTTCTAAGCACCAATCTCCGTGTTTACAAGGCACTCCTTGCTGTCGATGCCGTTATTGGAGCTACCAATAGTACCACCACGACTGGTATTAAAGCAGACGTAAGTACTACCTACTATCTCTTTGCGCACCAATGTATCATATGTATTGTCCTTGATCGATACGAGGACAATAAGAAAGTCCATAATCGATTACCCCACGAACCGTATCTCACGATGTCTCCTTTCAACTTCAAGGGAAAAGCTAACACTCCCCTTTCTCAGTGGGCATCAACCTACCGCACCTACCTCACTAACCTCTTAACCACCCGCTCCTCGACCATCCTCTCCCAAGTCTCCAGCTACCTTGATAACGATCTTGGACCTGCCGCCAGAAATGATAACGTCACACTTTCAGATGGAACGGTATCAACAACTGAAAATTCCATCGGTAAGGGTGTTGACGCTCTACTAAATGTGTATCCTCTGGCTACTGCTTTCGCATTTGACCAGGCCAAGTTATTAGGGTTTCCTAGTGTGTAGGTAAAGGTTATAGCAAGAATTTGAAAGGGACGACTGAAAGATGATAGAGAAGGTTTGTTAAAGATGGAAGCTTGATAATGGTGTATACTTGATTTTGATTTTGGAAGACCATTATTTTGATTGATTGATTGACTTATTTATTTTCTCCGCCACTTGTTAAATATTATTATTTTCTTTTTTCCACGTTTTGTATTCGATTCTTCAATCTAAAAATGAGATGGCAATGATGAAAGAAATAATGATGACTTCAACGCGGGAACTAAGGCTACGCTACCTAACTAAGCCTTGCTACGCATGGACCATACAAGGCTGACCGAATTCCCCTCACCAAAGCTCCCACTCTGACTCTCCATCGCAACTGCCATCATATCACATCACATCACGTCACAACTCAATCCCCAACTCAAAATGAGTACTCTTCAAACTCAAACTTCTGCCACCTCTACCAAAACCTTTAAATTTCCCCGCGAACATTCTTTTCCTCCCTTTTTCACCCTCCAACCTACCTCTTCGACTCTCCATGCGCAACTGCGCAAATGGAGCGATTTAATCCTTTCCTATTTTGCGTTTCATCGTTTATTTCGTCTTACGGTTTCTACGCTGTTATCTTCCGAGTTATTTAGAAATGAGAGGATTAATAGGAGATTGGATGAAGAAGGGTTGAGAGAGGTATTGGAGTTTATGAGAAAGGAGGGGAGAGTGGAGTGGATTGGCGGAGGGGGGAATGGGAAAGTAGGTGGAGATATATGTTGGGTTTGGTGGAGGAAGGTAGATGAATGGGCGAGAGTTATTGAGGAATGGGTGGATGAGACGGGCCAGAGAGGGAGTGTATTGACTCTTTATGAGTTGGTTGAGGGAGAGGGAGGCAGGGGTGCTGGTATGTTATTTATTTTTGTCGTCTGCTTATTTGGGTTTGAAGAGGAGTATGCTAACGGATGGATTGGCAATAGAATTCCACGGGTTAGATACGGAAATATTACAAAAAGCATTGGCGATACTGGTGAAGAAGGGAAAAGCTCAAGTTTTCGGACAGGAAGATCAACAGGGTGTAAAATTCTTTTGAGCCATAGGAACTTTCCAGAATACATACAAGGTCAGGATCCAAATTCTTATACCATGTGTTGCGGGACGATTGAAATAAGTGTCGAGGATTGATCAATTCTTTGAATGGGAGCATTCCGCATTTGCATTCGCATAAGGAGGGAAGAACTATTTTACTGAAGCTTCGTTCCCCTTTTGAATCTTCAATAGGCCTCCACCGAACTTTGCCCGCACCAGTATTATTAGTCAATACTTCAGCACATCCAGCCCAAGATCCTTTCCATGCCTGTCTTCCAGAAAACCCTTTAATCGAGAAACATACAGGAGGTCACCACTTTAACCATGGTACACACACATAACAGTGCGTAGTCTCACAAGAAAGTAACCAGAGTCAAAACGACTCTTTCGGGAGCAAGGCCGACCCAAAGATCACAATCCGAACCAAGCTACATGTAGCCAGAAAGTCGAAAGGAAATTTGGACGCAAGAGCCAGTTTGTAGCTTTGGGGTCTAGACCTAACGAATGAAAAAAAAAACTTGTCCCGCGTTACCGTGTATCGTCTTTTCCCGCTGTCTCCGGGGGACGTACCGAAATTAGATGGAGAATAATATTCGTCCTTCAGCTGGCCTGGGTAGAATGCTAGCACGCATGCAGACTAGCACCATCGAGTCTCATCGACCATCCCTTTTTCTTAGCAATAGATTTCTGTTTGATCTGCGAGATTTTCTGATGGGTACTTGGAAGTACTGGATGGAGCCTTTTTTTTTTTAAAGATGGAAATTGGAGGGATTAGTGGGTGGAATGAATGGAATGAAATGGGTTATTGGGGGGAAATATTGGGTTGTTTTTGGTAGGTACATTATATAATTTCATAAGATATGAGATAACGTGGTTTATCATTATATAGGCCATATCATTATGTGGGCCACTTTCATTTTAATTATTATCTCTTTACTTTAATATACAATTTATCAATAATCTATTATAAAAACAATTAATAAAGAAATACAAATCATTTTAGTTATTGAAATTATTCAAAAAAACAAAAAATTAAGTATTTGAAAAACTGCTAAGCTATATAATATTCTATATACAATAATTCAGTACAAAATAAATAATTTTATTCCTTATATAGAATATCAATATAAAACCTATAAAATTATAAAATTGAAAGAGAAAATAATTATTCAATATATAATTAATATAAATAATAAAAAGTTTCCATTTAAATTCAAAGGTATAAAAGATATAACAAATTATATTTTCAAATCAAAAAGTGCAAAGAAAGTTGAAAAGCTTTGGACTCATCGATTTGTAAAGTGTTATATAAAATTAAAAATACATTTTAATTGTATTTATAACTTTCAAAAAGCTTTTTATAAAGATCCCAAGTTTATTGAAAACTGATTTTATCTAATTTCGAGTATACAAGCAAAATATAGTATTCTCAATTACGATTTCTATAATTTTAATAAAATCAATTTTATAATAAATATAATATACTTTAAAATAATTATAATTAATATTAAACAAAATAGTAAAAATAAAACAATATAATTAAGTAATAAAGAGTAGGTTACAGCGATTATATATAATAATAAAAAAAATAAAACTATACCTTTATTTCTAATAGTTTAAAAATAGATTTATTTCTTCAATTGATATATTAAAATTGATTTTTCTATAAATTGGATTATTAAATTTATTTTTAATAGATAAATAAATAATGAGATAGATTTAAAATAATTGAAATATTTCAATAAATATATTTTAAATCAAAGAAAGGGCAAATATTGAATATTAATATTAGATAAATATAAAAGTTATAAATCAATATATTTTCAATTATATTGCAAAGTAAATAATATAATATATCTAAAGTTATTATTATATTCAAGTTATTTAACTCAATCATTTAATATTAGCTATTTTGATAATTTGAAATATTTATATAATATTCAAATTAATGGATTTATTAAGGTATATATCAACCATATTTCAAAAATTGAATTCTTAATAATTTTTAAAACTATATATCAAAAATCAATTATAATTCAAAATATAAAAATAAACTTTTGAGAAATAGATTTAATATCATTTAATCCTAAAACTATACTTTCAAAACTAAATATTTGAATTTATATATTTACTCCCCCTTTTTTCAATTTAGATTTATAAACCTCTTAAACTCTTTATAATTTGATTAAAGTTCTTTTATAATCAATTTTAGTAAAATCTCAAATAACTTATTATTAATCAAGCTTTTCTATATTTATATTTGAAACTATATTAACTTTAATCAAAGGTATAAAGAGATTAGTTTATAAAAATATACTTTTAAATATAGAGAATTATATATTTCAAAAGACAAATAAAATATTAAGTAAATATTGATATACTAAAAAGATTCAATTATATAATAAAAAAATATTTATTAAATAAAAAGCTAAAGATATATTATTTTAATAAAAAATTGATATTCAGATTTAATATAACGAGTATTAAAAAAAGGGGAATTCTAATAAAAAAATATCTTTTAGTTGATATTATAGTAAGTGTGAAAGATTAGGTTATAATTTAAGAATTTATCAAATCAATATATGTCAAGGTACGGGTAAAGACTTATATTGTACCATAAGGGTAGAAGAGCTATGGAAGAGTGAGGCCCTACTTATAAGAAGTAGGGCACGCTAGTGGTCTATGCCTGAGGCACGAAGGCAACTACAGAACATGTAGTTGGCGCCGTGACA
>PQXH01000283.1:0-37001 GCA_004786125.1 Botrytis tulipae
AGTAGTAGTAGTAGTAGTAGTAGTAGTAGTAGTAGTAGTAGTAGTAGTAGTAGTAATAGTAGTAGTAGTAGTAGTAGTACGTACTGATGGGATTACACTTTCACATGCTCCTTGGCATTGGATTAAACAAGTTTACTAGGTAGGTAGGTACCTAGTCATTCACACGGGCCACACCATTCATCATTCCACTATCGCTTTCTGACTTTCTATCAATCAATCCAATCCAATTCAGTCCAATCCAGTCCAACCCACTTGACAACATCTTCTGCACCGTCATCCACCTCCCCCTAAAAGAGAAAGAGAAAGACTCGAAAAGAGAAACAAAGAACAGAAAAGAAAAGAAAACAAAAAAACTCTATCATATGCCAATCCCAATAGCTTATTTAGCCCCTGGGCTGAATATATCCAATCAATCCTCAAATGGACCAGGTTAAAACCCGTTTGCAATCAGATCAGGGAATGCGTTGAGCACATGCAAATTCACATATCTCATCTTATTATTATTATTATTATATATCAACTTCTCTTGGAAAAATTCCAGACTTGTGGCGCATTAAACTTTACCCATCCATAGTTCTTGCTCTTCCATCACTTATTAACCTTAGACACCACACATCTTTCATTGACCATCAACTTACTTTCAATCTTCTGACCACCATCTCGCACCCCTCTCACTCAAAGCTCTGTACTAGTCATATTTCCATTCAGGAACGAATCGTCAGATACCAAGCAACTAGTATGTATACTCCTGCTTGCCATTGCCGCCTTCTGCAAGGCACGACCATAAAGCTCTGATCTAGAACAAGCTATCCCATGGTGGTATAGAATCCAGGACCCAGCTAACATCGTACCCATCAAGAGTCACATATAGTACCACGTTTATCCTACACGACGTAGAAAGAATGGCACCTCAAGTAAACGGCGAGACTCCCTCATCTGTCTTCCTCGATGTGAGTAATCCCACCAAGCCATGAATTCGTTTCAAGCCATGATACTGACGTTATGAAATCTAGCATCTCACATCTTACCCTCTCATCCACGACTCCATCTCTACCTTCAAGTCTAACCCCTATGGCCAAAGATCCATCAACCTGACTGCAACCTCTTACGAGAAGTTTGGCAAACCATTCATTCCATACCTCCAAAAACCCTACCAATATGTCTCTCCTTACGTCGCGAAAGCCGACGAACTTGGCGACTCTACTCTATCCACCATTGAATCGAAATTCCCTGCGGTCAAGAAGCCTACCGGTGAACTCTATAGCGATGGAAAATACTTTGTGTTCTATCCGATAACAAAAAGCAACGAGGGAAAGGAGTATGTGTTGGGAAAATACAATAACGAGGTCAAGAAGACGGAAGACCAGGGCTATTTCGGCTACGGAAAGGCAGTCGTCAGCACAGGATTGATCGTATCAAGTGAGGCCTTTCAATGGCTGAGCCAATTTCTATCAGCCAAGAAGGCAGAGGCCAAGGAAGTAACCAACGAGAAGATAAACAACTAGGAAACATGGAAGGATGAGAATAGGAAGTAATGAGACGCGACTGTGGGTGGAATGGTAAATAAGGCGATGGCATTTCTTTTAAATGGATCGGAATGTGGAAAATGGATGATGGAATGAAGGGAAATGAAGCTACATAACCGTCGTACATTAATAAGGTTACATTCTGGATTCTCCACCTACAAATCAAAAATGCTCTTTCGGTTTTTACTTAAATGAGAGTGAGGAGATACTTCGTGTATTATTCTCTCCAGGGAATAGCGAGAGCGATGGTTACATTTTGTACCCCCAGGTGAATTGTTTACGCCACATACAGATTTGTTCCATCGTACTAGGTATACTCGCCGTGAGAAGGACCACAACGTGCAAAATTCGACGTCGTGATACGTTTATCTGTCGTGTAAGAAGATGTTATAGTCCATGACGTTCGGGGTTATCTGCGTGCATCGTAGTCTGAATGACAGCATCACAGCATAGATCTGCCGAGAATGAACGATCCCAAGATATATGGTATGGATTAGATACTGCGTGCTTTCTATTTCGAGACACAACTATCGGAAGCATCCAGAAGCTCACTGAGAAAGATGTCATACAGTACTTTACCAATCCCACCTTCTCGTTCATTCGAATTATCGATGTCTCACAAGTCCTAAGCAGAGGTATTATCACCGCGCTGCCATCCACTAAGTTATTCGGTGTTTAAATGTTTAAGTAAGCAAGCAAGCAATACTTCCCAGACTTGCATGTCGGATTTTAAGGTTCGCGCTGCTTAGATTGATATGATAAATCATGTGGGTCCAGCGTCAACTCCGGAGTCCAGGAGATGATTTGATTGGCTCTCGCTGATGCCAATGAGGGGTAATTGAGCCTATCTGATAGAGCTTCTAACCAAATTATCGGATATGGGTGCCAAGAAGGGACAAGAGTTTCACGTCATTTCCAACAGTTTGGTTGATTGACCTTTGCGATGTGCGTTTTGGGATGCAATTGTGTGCAGCTTGATGCATTGAATCGGGAGCCCAACTTGTTGGGTTTGTTGTAGGTACTGTGGGTGGTCTTTATCGCCGAAACTTTGGCACGTCACGTCATGCCACACAAGGTTGTACAAGTGTGTCCTAAGAACTCGGGAGGGGAAGTTGTATAAAGAGGAGTGAATATCTTCGAGATGGAGAAATTTTCATACTCAAATAACTTCATCTTCATTGCAATCATATCTTGACTCTTCTCACCCAAGAACAAACAACTTAGCAACCAGCACCTCTTTCTAAACTTAGCATCCAACTTCAATCTACCATACACAGCAAAATGTCTTCTCAAACTCAACAACCAAAGGTTCTCTTTGTCCTTACCTCCCATGATAAGATGGGTAACACTGGAAAGCCTACTGGCTGGTATCTCGTTCGTCTCCCTTCACCTTCCACATAACAGCATCCACCCCATATCTTTTCTTCTCTCTACAATTATATAGCTAACATTTCTCCTCTTTTCCAGCCCGAGTTTGCTCACCCATATGACATTCTCTCTCCTCATGCTCAAATCACTGTCGCCTCTGTCAGTGGTGGTGCTGCGCCTTTAGACCCCGCATCTGTTGAAGCTTCCAAAGATGATGTCTCTGTCAATTTCTTGAAGAATGAAGAATCTCTATGGAAGAATACTGCACCCCTTTCGGACTTCGTAGGCAAAGCTTCGGAGTTTGATGCTCTTTTCTATGCTGGTGGTCATGGTCGTAAGTGCTCTCCCGTTTATGCTCTGCCATTATGGAGTGACGTCACAAACTATGCACACAATTTACTAAAACATATATAGCAATGTGGGATCTTGCACACAACGAAACATCTCACAAAATCATTTCTGAATTCCACTCCAAGGATCGCATTATCGCAGCTGTCTGTCACGGCCCTGCAGCCCTTGCATATGCCAAACTTCCTTCCGGCAAATTTTTGCTTGAAAACGCTCCGGTGACTGGATTCTCGAATACCGAGGAGGAAGCATACATAGGTCTTTCAAACATGCCTTTTGAGTTAGAAACAGCTTTGGGTGAAGCTAGCAATGGTAAATTTGAAAAGGCGTCAGATGACTGGGCGTCACACATAGTAGTGGCAAATGGAGGAAAGATTATCACAGGACAAAATCCGGCGAGTGCTAGCGGAGTAGGAGAGGCTATCTTGGCTCAGTTGAGAAAGGAGGGTAAGAGTGCTTAAAGTTATTATTGTGGCAGATGGTTAATCATGGCGGGAAAGATTGAGAGGCGAAATGGAATTTGGGGTTCAACGCGAACTAATGGGAAAGGACTGTAAAATAGTTTAGGCAAATGCGAGGCTTTCACACATATACTTACGTGCTATTCTGTGAACGGGAAACGATCACATATTTTTGTTTATTGCGAAGATAGTATGTCTCTTCGAACAGTCTCGGGTCATTGCACTCCTTTCTCCACATTGATATCTCAAATCTAAGTGATAAGGAATAGGCTATATCTTCAAACAATCACTTCTATATAACCATGACTACACGAAGAATGAAGTTTTTTAACCACTGTCATAGGTATCTACATTTTTAGAAGCAGAAACAGAAGAAGGAGAAGAAGAATCAGCGATTTGTGGGTTTTGCTATGTGAATTGGTTTTCTGAACGGGTTCACAGAGCAGGTGATGTGAGTATTGAGCTTCTTCGTCACTCTCCTCGAACTGCTGTAATCCATTCAAGATCACTGCATATCAGAACATGGGAGAACAATAGAAACTTGGAATTTATTTGTTGCGGTTTATCATCACATACACTGCTATACTGATGAATCCTATATTTCTCATAAGAATTCTGAGGTACAAGGAACATCCATGACGTGCTCGGTAATCGTTTGGCTGGTTTTCGGGTTTCGAGGGAAATTGTTTCAAGCCTGTCTACTTATAGATGATCTCATGTTCGTTCGTTCTAGTGGGCTACTTTGCCATTGGAGTGGAGGGATTCGTTAACATCAATCCTGATACAAGTGTCTGATCAATTTGGTATACATACATATAGGCTGAGAACCATATTTTTTCGGTTATCTCACAAGCAATGGACCACAAGACTCAAATAGGGTACCATTTTCACGTCGAACAGAACGCCAAAACTTCTACCTTGACCAAAGTCACACTTTTGAACAAGGTAATTGGGGGTACCCGTGGGGAGCATAGTCGTATCTTCCAGTGAGGTGGAATGATACACAAGTCTCTAAAACACTGAGGCAAAAAAGACAAGCAGAACAGATGATGAGAAGCGAGTGTTAATATTAT
This sequence comes from Botrytis tulipae, assembly GCA_004786125.1. Lineage (NCBI taxonomy): Eukaryota > Fungi > Ascomycota > Leotiomycetes > Helotiales > Sclerotiniaceae > Botrytis > Botrytis tulipae. The sequence goes on from PQXH01000283.1 coordinate 4,777, forward strand.
CAGCCAGATACTTCGTCGCAAAAGCGCTGCGGATCAACTTATGCCTTGGCTCTCTGTGATATAATTCATTCAACATAGGGTCTCTGTCAGAAAATTTTGCAGAAGAAGCCTCTCATATAAAATTTTAGCTCATACGAGCTTCTGAGATATTATTTCAGAAGACCCTGCCGCGTTGCGTCTGCTCCGCAGGAGACTGAAGCTTCTTGATACGATTTTTTGTTACAGTGAAAGCTTGAATAGGTGGACAGAGGTGATTTGGAATGTATTGGATTTCTTAATTGTCGGAGTATAGTATGGAATAAGACAAGATAGAAATCAAGATAGATGGCAACAATAATTAATACATGTCATTCATCGCACCAGGGTGTAGCGGTAACAATTCCGGGGTAACGAAAAAGGCAAAATTCAATAATTGAATTGAAATCCCCCTAAAAGTGTATAACCCCGATCGAAAAATCTTTGCATGTTGACATCCAACTGAAATATTGAGTCTAGGAAATTGAGACTCACCCCTCGCTTGCTGATGGCCAGCTTAACTCAACATAACTCATATTAATTACTCTGCAGTAGAGAAATGACATACCCTGACTTGGCCATTATAGCATTGCTTCTTATGTATACAAAGTATCAGGTGCGAAAGGACCGAGCATCATATCTCACACACGACAACTCCCATTGAAATTCAATGCCTTGAGCGCAAAATAAGATTGCTATTTGCTACTGCTTCCCTCTCACCAATCCTGCCTGTTCTACTAACCAAAATAACCGCATTTATTCAACATAGAATTGCTCCTCTTTCCACGGAATTCAAGTTCAACACAATTCCATTGGGCTGGATCTTCACATCGAACATAAGATCAAGTCGATACCATCCAGGTTGGGTTGCCTCCAAACATGGAAAATTCGTACTAAACTAACCAATCTCATAATTTAGTCAGGCAAATGATTCTTTCACCATTATATCACTGCATCTGGTGACATAGTCTCAAGATAGGAGAGGATGAGACATGAGACATGAGACAGCAAAGATCAAACGGAACAAATGACGACAAATTCTCGCTGTGATTCAATAATACCTAATCTAAAATTTGAAGCTCTGGATTTCTGACCCTTCTCACCACATGATAGATAGCTCTTCACGATTGAAAGAGTATTGTATTGGAGACAATTATGTGTGAGTTGGAACCACGTCAGTGGTATGGAACTGCGAGGAAAGTAGTCAAGTCAGATTCAATTTGTCTCGACACAGATATCAAGTACTTTCTTTGTTAACTACATTCATGAACTTTGAAGAGTGAATTCGAAGAGTCTATGCACCAGTGTACCCGTCCACTGATCATCGACCTCTTAATCTCTTTTCCGTCGCTAAAAAATAATGCCAGCCAATATAAAAAAATCCTCTCAACTTCCGAGTTGTTCCCAAAAAGTACTATTTCCGAACAGAATCCCATTTGGCGCTTAGGCCCAATCGATCATCCTTTTGGGACTCTGAACTTTTCGATGGTTCAAACACTTTTGCATTGGACCCTGTGTCAAATGTGCGTATAAATGATAGGAATTGCCATAGTAATTCTCCTTTTCAGTAAAGAGGACAATACGCAAGCAAAGATGACACCAAGAACTGTGGAATCATAGTGACAGTGACATTTCCTGACGAAAACATCCAAAAAAGCATGAACAGGTGAAACAATCAATAAGCACGTCGCCGTGTTTCTACTCTGTGCTCTCTGTAACTTCCCTTTGACCAATTCAATAACAAAATATAACCAATTTACCTGTTCCATCTCATACACCAAGAATATGTACTCTTAGAATCGTTGGTACACACCGTCTTCTTTCTTCAATCATGGTCATTGGAGGTCTCGTAAACACGCTTCTGCGTGCCATCATGGCACTAGATGTTCGAGTGAATAGAAACTGTTACCTTTCTTGAGTATCCAAGAGGGTAGTATTATATTTTGTATGGCAGTCTATATGTTTGTCCCACAGGAAATACATAGACGTAGCAATGTGAAAATGCTAAGTGACGGTCCAGCCATTGCCGACAAAATCTCTCTGATCTCAACTCCACCACAAGAGGCAGACTAAATCAGAGACAATGCCGTGTACCAGTCCCTGCCATCCTGACTGACTATTCTAATACAGTGCTTGATAGAATGCTGAAATCTTACTATTGATATAGATAGTATGCTCCATGTCCATCTACTTTGCAATTTCTCCTCACTGTCCGTCTGCTCTTGGACTCATCTTGGCGATAATATGAATCATAAGCGAGGGGTAACAGTGACATCAGAATATAGCCAAAGAGATAAATTGACGACAGCAAAAAAATTTCAGGCCAGGAACAAACTGTATTCTTCATTGTTCGATTTGGATATTCAAGTCCTAGTAATGTTTACGCCGTTCCTGCATACTATACCCCGAGTTAGATGGTAGAAGTTATCAATTGTAATGATGGATCAAGGAGCAGTTGGTGTTTGTATTTATATATCTGATCCTGAAGACTGGAAAGCTTAAAGTTAACCTTCTCTACTGTAAAGTCTCTCTTGAGTCAGGAAATGAACATTTCCAAACTCTGTGTTGTGAGGATTGACGAGAAGTTCTTATTATGATTGACGTATCGGACTTCGACACATCTGAGTTGAAAGTAGTTTGAGAAGTAAAAGTAAATATGGCTCATCACTCTTGTACCATCCAAAAGCCCACTTACATCGAATGAAGCTAAAGAGGAAACGAGAGGGGGGATATCTTCTAACTTAATCGATCCCACATCACAACAAAAGCGAACGCCACGCGCTTATATATTCACTTATCAACCTCCACAGTTCCTTCTGAAGAACTTCTCACCAATATAAAAAACCTCTATCAATCACAGATACTAAGCAAACAATCTATGAGCAGAACTACATCGAAGAAATGTGCCTGTATTCGCTAGCAAAAAATAGAGCATAGAGATATGTTGAGTTGAGATACATGGTATGATGTACGAGCTCTCGTGTACAAGCTTGATATACTTACATATCGTTCAATTCTTGAACACAGAAGAGATGAGGAAAGTCAACAACAACGACCATTTGCATCTTCGGCGACAGTCAAAACATAAATACTTCATCAATCTCTATCTGATTATTGTCACTACATAGAAACCCGTTTCGAGTGCATCAAATCTGCACAGAGAACTGACGACAAACCCTAAGATTATCAAGCAAAGGTATCGTCGGTAAAGCCGAGAAGTTTCCAATCGCCTTAGTAATGTTGTAGTTCGTGTAACAGCCTCTTTCTCTGTAGGAAGTAAAGGATGATCCTAGATCTTTTATGCTTCACAATTGCTTCGCTATCAAGGAGTGAATCGAGTGTAAATCACTGAGAACTAAGCGGAGAGAAGGAAGGAACGTGATGTGATGGCAAACGCACGAAGCGAGAAGATCAAAGAGACACAAGACACATATTTTCATCACCCATCCTCGATCTCGATTCATGTACCACTATAGACGAATACCATGAGCAAGACATTAAATTACTCACAGACTAAATCTCAGACACCTGCAAATCATCCTCGAAAAGTTGTCACAGGCTAATGTAGCACACGCACACACGCACCCTTCCAAGACCACAATCAAAACCACAACACTTAGAAGAGTGGCACTCGCATAACAGTTCGACTGAAAAATGGAGTCAATAAGCCTACTTTGTACTGACAGCATCCCCAACTATCAGTTCCCCATAAATTCCCACATCTCGCACGACAGAAGCAGAAGAAAATAATGACAAAGATGTGACCATGATTACCTACCACACCATACCATACCATACTATCTCGACAATAGCACACATATGAACGGCAAAAAGCAAGCGACAACAAAAAAACTAAACAAAAACCAATTTCATCCCATTCCATTACAGCCCCTAGAAGCACCCCGCAAACTCCCCAAATCCATGCTAGGCGGGGCTAGATATCTCCCATGAGATCACCTCCTTCCTTCTCAAAGATCAACATCCATACTACAAAGAACCACTATCACAACTTCATCCCAACTCATGACCTCCACCCCAAAAGAATCCTCTAAATCAAAAGAAGAGATCTAGCAAAAGTATCATTTAGTGAGTGAGAAACCATGTATTGGATTGTCGAGTAGTCGGCATACTTAATTAACACACTCGACGCAGTGCAGAGGATCCTTTCATCCTTCCATCCTTGACCAACGAGTATTCATTTCCCCCTGTTTGTCACCAGGGGACAAGTAGACGAGAGGCATAATATGATAATATACTATCCTCTATTATTTGCAGATCATTCTTTCATAACTGGGTCAACAGTCACATAAAATAAAAAGCACAAAAGATCGTTAGACGTATATTGAAGACCATAATTTTCATTCACTTCCCCCCATTTCCCCACTTCCTTCCACTTTTACATCCATAAAGATCTCTTTCGCTTCGCTAGCGCTTTCATATGCAAACATCACATCGCAAGCTACTGAATGCTATGCTGCCGTGCTCTCTGCCTCTTTCTCTCTCCGCCAAAAAGATTTTCCTGCTCAGCAAGTCGATCCAATTCAGAATAAAAGACCTAAAGAGCAATCATCCAACCATGACATGATTCTATCTGAATCTTGCCTTGCAAACACTTGCGCCATTCCTAACACAAAAATCCACATAGTACGCCCCTTCAAACGCCAACCAACCAATATCCATCGATTCCGGGTATGAAGTGAGGTTTCGATTCCTCGATTGCCTGTACCTGCCTGCCTGCCGTATTGACCAAGACAAGGCAAGCTCAAATATCTTCGCTCAAAAAGGACTATTTCAACAAAAGTCGCATAAAAAAAGAGAAAAAGAAAAAGGGAATAAAGAAAAAGTAATAAGAAAGAAAAAGAAAAACCCAATGTCATAGTCGTCCCAGTACACACTCCGTCCAAAATAACCTTGATCCAATTCCGAGATATACAATCAGATGTCTTGAAGTTATATGCCGCTTTTTTATCCACAATTTTTTTGTTGGTTTAATCTATTGTCATTCGATTCGTTTGTTTGTGAGAATTGTTGAGATCCGGTAATTCGGTCATGTGATCAATCTTCTCCTCTTCACTACCGATCTTTCGTTTTCTCAAATGCGGCTTTAGACCTTTGTTGAAGTTTGCCGTACATAACGAAGCGTTTACTATTGTTAGGATAATCAGAATGATTGTGATGACGGCGAAACTGGTCAAATTTTTACGAACTGGCAGATAGTCTGCAGCTTTGGCCGGTTGGTACATTCGAGCCAGTTTGAAGATGAAGTAGGCCAGACCACAATGGAAGATGAAGATGGCTGAGAGCATTCCTGATTTGTTTTCACGTCGAGTCCAGAAGGCGGCCATGAACAAAATGAAGATGGTAACGGGAATGGCGGCTATTGTCAAACCGAATTCAAAATCTTGTACGTGTGTAACGATAACTAGAAATTGAACTGTGAATCCCAAGAAGAAGAAGAAATCGAATTTCAACAGGGCAATGTAAATCTGCATTTGTCAGTATTTGCGAAATCGAAGCAGCAACATGGTTCGACTTACTTGGTAGGTCAAGAATCTGCGCTTCATACGCAAATCAGCGCTAATGTGTTTGTAAATCGTCCAGGCAAATTCGTCATAAAGTTTCCAGGCTATGAACGACATCAATATCGAGAAGAAAGCGATGATACATGGAACTGCGACCAAAAACCCTTGCACATCCGGCCAGACATCTGCGTCCTTATCCACATAACCAAGTCGGCCCAAAGATTCGATCGCTGTTTGAATTTGATCGTATTGAATGGAGGCATATATTAGCATTCCGCCATTGTACATGCAAAGACCGATAACCTGAATTGTATTTTTGAGTCGTAAAGAATCGTATACTAGAACAACTTGATAAAGGAAACCGAAAATGAATAGAGTAAGGTAGGTTGGAATTGTTTTATCGAGAGCTATTTGTTCTTTGCCTTCGACAAGACTGGTTTGGAATTTTGCGAACACATATCTAGAGATCAATGTTAGTAAATGAAACCGACACAGCGATGTCGAATTCTTTCCCCGTTGTTGGAAGACTTACGATTCGATTGCTAGAACTGTAGCGGCTTGTACAGTTGCGGCAATCATGAAGGCCCATGTCCATGGGGTATTTGGGAGATACATCTTCTCTCTTCTTGCTGCTGATATCGCGTTGGGTCCTGATGCGAGTCCTTCACGATGAAAATAACCTCCAGCGTCCTGTTCATATGGTCCCTGACCAAGAGAAAGCAGGGACTTTCGAGAGTCTTTGCTGAAAGCCACTTCGGCGGTGTTTAAGGCTCCTTAACAGGAGCCAAGGAGCGAATGACTTAAATCTGTCGTGAGATGAAAAAAGAGGACGGATAGTTTGCGAAGAGGTTGGATCAATTCATGCACTGCGAGCGGGGGTCTCAGCAGAAGAGAATATTGGATGTCGATGGAGACTGGGGATATGCTAGTCTATCAAATGGATGGATAGGCCAAAAAATGAATCAACGGCTGTCTGTTGTGTTTGGTTCGTTGTGTGTATGAATAAGGTGTGACCCAATGGTGAAACGTTAAGAGTGTGGCGTTGAGATCTTTTAGAGGTGGGTTTGGAAGTCAGTAGGGATTCTAGAAACGATCGCGGGTGACCGAAGAGTGAATGTCGTATAAGGAAGTCGATCAATCGAAGGAAGGGCGAGCGAGTGAACGAGTGTGAATTGTAGGAGTTTATTGGCAAAGGGTTCGATAGGAGGTCGAATAACGAAGGATTCCCTTTTTTTTTTTCTCTCTCTCCTCTTGAATATGAATTTAGGTTTTGCGGAAGGTCGGAAGGTCGGATGGATTTGTTGGAGGGTGGAGAGGTGGATGTGGATGTGGATGGGAGGGATGAGGAAGAGCGTATAGAATGATGAGGAAGAGCGTATGAAATGATGGAGGGATTGAAGGGAGAGAGAGAGAGGGTGAGGTTTCGGTAGATAGGTAAAGAGAGAGAGAGGGAGAGAGAGAGGGAGAGAGAGAGGGAGAGAGAGAGGGAGAGAGAGAGAGATAGATAGGACGTTGTGATAGGATAGGATGCGTCGTATAGAAGAGAGGAGGTCTGAGTGAATGTGCGTGATTTTTTTCCCTCTCGAGTATCGTTGTATTTAGAGATTGAAGGGATGAAAACACTAGCTGGGTAGGAGGCAGGAGGTAAAGGCAGGAGGAGGTAGGGTAGGGCAGAGTAGAGTAGAGTAGAGTAGAGAGAGTTAGAGTACCGGTAGAGTAGGATGGATAGTATCGTATCCGTATGGGAATTCCTTAAACGGTTGAATTGAATTGACTTGATTCTGATTTCCGATTTTCGTTCTTTGATTTCCGATTCCTTAATTCTTGATTCTTATTTCATATTTCATATTTCTTCTCAATTGTTGATTAACTTTGTGGTACCCGTAAGTGTAAGTAGGCAAGTAACCTGGAAGTACTCGTACCCCGTTCGTACCGTCCAGGAGGTATGAAATATGGAATATGGAATATGGGAAATGGGAAAATGAAAAATCAAAAAATGAACAGTGAACAATCAATGTCAATTTACTTCTTACATCCTGAACGGGGTATCAGCTGGGGCATTTACAGTACAGTAAGATGATAAAATGGGCTTAACCTGGGCTCAACCTGGCCTTGGGTCAACTACTAACCACGAATAACGCTGAAACTTTCAGGGACTTGGCGCTATCTTCTTTCCAACCTAGTGACCCAAACGTTGCATACAAAACCCACAAATCCCCCCGTACTCAGGTCAATATTTATCAATACGGAGTGTAAAGTGGTGAATCTTTCATAAGGCTGGGCAACGTTGAACCCTGAATGAATGATTTCGTATTAATTTTGGGTGGTATTTGTTGTTGGTATCTGCTGTATGCTGTATGCTGTATGCTGTATGCTGTATGCCGTATGCTGTGTGTATGCTGTGTGTACGTAAGGAAGAGTTACGATATGTCGTACCTAGGTAGTAATGGTAAAATCATTCTTAGGGAAATTACTTTATTTGCATCTATATAACTGATTTCAGATTCTCATCCATTTACCCATCCATCCATCCATCGATTCTTCACCAGCCCCAAAACATTCAGCAATGAAGTCATCATCATCGTCATCATCAATTCATACAATATTGCTTCTATAGAATGGCTGGTGCGTGTATTGTTCAATCCTGGAGAACTGGGCGCAGTCGTGGGATGGAGTGAGGCTCAGCGATATGCGATAGATGAAAATATGGCTGGCGACTCTCGGAAACTGCGGCATAATTAATGAATGAATACATGTCATGTACCTAGGTATGTATGTAAGAAATTGGTGGCATAGCATACCTGGTATTAGCATAGCTACCACTCCAAGAGTGGATTGATTAACGTGATCATGACATGACAGTGTTAATGTTGGTGTTCATGTCGTTTTCTATTTTCATCTCTGTTTCCATCTCTATCTCTATCTCTACGAAGTGTTGTTTACATCTGATCTATGTTTCGCAGCATGATGCATATGAGAAGGATTGGATGTGCATGACAGCAAAGTCAATACGAACGTGAACTCTGTCTGCACCTCCTAGTCTTCTTCTTGTTGTGATGAACTTTATTATATGGATCGTTTTAATCAAGAGATGAACTTTACAATTAATCTGATACATCAATAACAAATGTCGGAGTGATGATACTCCAAGACTGAGTTTGGATGGGAATGGGTGGAAGAACTCAGGTGACAGGATACCATATAATCATTCTCATTCTTGAGTGAAACCACTTTTCATCTTGGCAATGGTGTACACTTCTTTCGAGACACCACACTTCCACAACACGGAGATAGACGATTCAATATGATCACGCATCGTCAAATTCATTGGTCGAGGTTGTTCGTTGTGGAATCAGATCTTCTGTTGACCTCTTCAAAACATGACCACAACCCTCACTCCCTCCTCTTTTTCTTCTTCTTCTTCAAGTCCCAGCATCAAGCCAAGATCTCAATGAAAAGAAAGTATCCACGAAGGTTTGTGCAATCAAAAATTCCGCCGATCAGGTACCCGAAGGTAACTGAACGATTCTCGTCGCCCCGATGTGCAATGGAGGACTCGTATCGCAACGCCGTTATGCTTGATCAACGGCTATTTCAACAAGGTAAGTATAGAGAGAAAGGGAAGAAGAGAGCAAGACAATAGAGGGAGGTTGGGCTTATATATGAATTGAACGAGGATGGTGAGAGCTAGGCGAAAATCCAGCCATACGTGTATCGTTCCACCAACCAATATATCTTAGAGTGGAGATCTACGTATTAGGTATAGCACTTGAGAATCTTTTGGTCCCATTCATGGAAATTCTATTACGAATGTGATTCAAATGAGCTGGATAAAGTTAAATGTATTCCGCCGGTCGGGAGGGTAACAAGATTGCCATGCAACCGTGGATTCTGGACCCTTTGGCTCACTTGACCAAACGATAACTTATAAGGTTAATTTCCCGGTGGGCACGTGGTGGGATCAGTGAGGCAGTGTTCTAAGGCTGATGCAATTGATATCAACGGTCGATCAAGATGGAGAGAGGCTCGAGGGAGGTTGATAATCAAGGTTCTGATGTTGTCTAATGCATGCATGCATGCATATGCTATTTATGCCCTCGTTCTCCACATGAAAGAATCCTGCCTTCCCAGCTTTGCTCCATGCATACCGTACAGAGTAGATAGTATCGACGTTGGTTGGTTTGGAAGTTATGCTAGAACAGGCTCAAGGCATACTTTACTCTTTGGAGCACCGGTGGAGAGAAAAACAAAAGCTGAAAGAACCCCACTACTAGGTAAACCACTCCAAAGCCACCAGTTTTTGATATGTCGAATGAATTTCACAATGCCCTTTGAATGTTCGTCATTCCTTAGTAAGGCGAGCCTCAGTTCCATGGCCACTTGGGCTGGCTATAGGGAGGTTCATCGTTTCACAATCCCACGTTACTGTGATCATGTCCTAGACCCCGCGATGAACGATATTATTTACACCCAACTTGATACAAAAGCCATTTAATCGTCAAGTCTGCACTACAAATTTGAGGACTGCTGCTACATTGAATACTTATTTGGGTTTGAATCATGATTCATTTACCATAGTTAGAACTTGAAGGACCATTTGATCATTAAATTCGATCCAGGCGAGATGACTTTGATGGGTCACCATTTTGACAGATCGAAGGAATACTAATCTTTCGTATATTGGCCAACGACTCTCAGAGCACTCCTCGATGTCTCATTCAACTTTTGCCGTATAGTCTTTTGTATAGCTCAAACCGAAGCATTAAATTGAATAGCATCTCGCCATGAATCCTAACATACCACACAAAACTTCCAAGTGCAATTTAAATATTGGAGTCTCAAATCGAACAAGCAAAATGAGAACAGGTCGGCGAGGCCCCGTTAGAACACCGTCGGTTCGCGAAAGGGGAGGGGAGATGATAGTGGTTCTTTCTCTTAGAGCGTTCGAAACTGTTTGTTTATAGGGACAGTGTCAAAGGTTCGGAGGAGTTGGTAACAGAGAAACATATATCATTTCATCCCTCTAATTGTATATGAACAAAAGACAATACCATACAAATTTAGTCATATCATAACCAATGTGATTGTTGACATTGAATCCGTAAAATAATTCCTTCCCATTCAAATTCAACCTGATCAGCTTTCACTCCATCCCTCATGTCACATCTCCCTCCATTCTTATCAACGGCCCTGGTGGCCCAAGCTCCTTCCCACTCCCAATCGTAATCGCGTCACCTCAAGCCTAACCGACCACTTATCACTATCAAACGCGCCTACCAATCTCAATATCTAACAAATCCAATCAACCTACAAAACATTCAATCTTGTCGCAAACACTTAAAATGGATATTGATAACGATGATGAGATATTGAGGACACTTGCACATGGTCAATCTATTGATTAGTATGTTTTGCGCACACTTACGATCGCCAGAAATGCGAAGTATCATGGATTCCATACTGACATTTGGGTTATAGCTCGACATGGCCGAGTTTACTTGAGAGGTTGATGACCAGATTGGAAAAGGTATGCTTTCATTTGAAATCCTCTTTAGCAATTCTATATTATGCGCCGATAGCTAACTTACAATTCCAGATTGTCATCACCGATTTCCAAATTCCCAAACCTCCAACACACCCTCGCCCCTCCTCGCCTTCGCTCTCCCCCAAACGCGATACCAATACCGAAGACCCCTTTACTACCTCCCAACCGTCGTTAGAATCTCTTCCACCAATTTGCTATAAGAAACTTCTCGATATCCAAAATACATTGAACAAGCAATTTCCAACTCACCCACCTCATACAATTCAACGTCTATCCGAACTTCTCCTAAATCCCACTCAACACCACCGCTCTCTTCCCTCTTACCTCCACGCCCTTGATCGCGTCGTCCATGTCACATCACCCATAACCTCATTCCCTCTCCCACCTGCCGTCCCAGACCCAAGAGTTTCTTCTTCTGTCCTCAGTAATGGAACCCCTCCATCCGTTGACCCTCTTAGCATTACCTGGAGTAACCCGACAACTGGAACCGCTCCGGTGAATGGAGGACTAGGTAGTGATGAAGCACTAGGAGGTGCATTGTTGACTCCCATAAGTTGGTTGAATAAGCGGGAATCGAGCCTCTCACACACAGGTTCAAATGGCACAAATTCTGGAGGCGCTTCACCTCGTGGGGAGGTACGAACAGAGAGTACCGAAACAATTGATGGACCGAACGGACCGGGTGGTGTTGAGACAGTTTCTGTATCCGTAAACGGTATTTCATCAGTTGGTTCTCATGCAATGATGTCGCTACTGTCTTCATCCCCATCTAGTTCTGGAGAACAAGGTTTGAGAGCAGAAGGTGGAGTTACCCAGGGAGAATTATTACGACAGGAACAAAAAGCTGGAGTGGTTCCAGCATCGCAACTAAAAATACAGAGAGAACCCGAGAGAGAAGAACGGACGGGGAAAGGGGATGAAAGTGGAATGGGAGAAGACGATGAGATGCCACATGCGCGGGGTCCAGAGGAAATTGGAATGGAAGATATGGGGCCCCAAGAACCGGGAAAAATGCCAATGACTGGGGGTGGGATTGATGTTGAGGCTGCTGTGGGAAGGAGGCCGGATTTTACGGAGGAGAAGGAAGAGGAGAAAGGAAAGGAAGGAGAAGATGGGGAGCCGAGTGGAAAAGAGGGTGAAGATGCAGACGGAGATGCGAACATGAAAAATGAGGCTAAGGATGACGATGAACAATCGACTACATCGAAAAGAGCAGCAGAAGATGATATTGGAAGTGAAGCTGGGGAAAAGAGGGTTAAAGAGGAGATGGATATTGAACCACAAGCAGACTCTGAGATCAAACCAAACAATGCCAAGGAAAATGTAGTACAAGGAGAGGAAGATATCAAGATGGAAACCGACTCAGAAACAGAAGCGAAGGCGGATCATGTAGACGAAAATGCAAAGGCAGAACCTGCCAAGGGGGAAACTTAAGAAGATGTGTTGATGAGGTTATAACCAGCCCAAAGGATACCAGAGAATGAAGAGAATGGATAGATTTGAACAAAGTAGTGTGAGTTTCCATATTGATGATACTGTAGCTAGCTATCACGATCAGAAGGATGAATATAATGGGTTGAGTATGAAATGGCATAATAGAAAGTGCAGGAATGAAATGTAATAAATGTGTTGGTATTAGTGATGAACCTAATCTCCCTCCTCGTCATTTCTCGCTACTTGCCTCGAAGCATACTTCAGATCTCACTTCACTTCACTCTACTTGAAACCACTCAAACCTTCCCTCTCGGTCTTCTCTTCACCCTTCCCACTGGCTTTTACCTCACATCTCAGATTTCAGACTTCACACCTCACACCCACAACCCGCCTCTCTCTCCTCATGAGACCTCCATCTTCATCCTCACCGTTACAGGACAGGAATGACAACATACTTTTGTTGTACTTCATTAAGTTTTGCCATTCATGGATGTCTAGATATTTCAGACCTTTCCCCCCTTTCTGACACGAGTGAGATTGAGACTCGACTCTTGATTTCAGATCAAGAATATAGATGGTGATATTATTCATTCATTCTTCTCTTCCAAAGTAGAGTAGATGGTTTATGCTAATGTGTGGAGATTCCTCTCCGCAGTTCATTGCTATTCCATTGCTTGCACAACCTGAGAAAGACACTTCAACAATCGTGATATGTATGTGTGTGTCCCGTGACCCATATCCCATAAGCACCCTGTTCCGCCCCGTCCCATCCCGTTCTTTAATGCCATATCCTAACATATGCCAACCAACCTAACCTTTCAGCCGTCCATATACAACCCAAAACCAACGCCTGCCATAAACATAAACATTACTTCTCTTCATCAGAATCCCGTCCCCATTCCCACTTCCACCCCTTACCCTACAAGTAGATCTGCCTTGCATCCTTCATCTGACTCTCAACTGGACAATATGGACACTTGAATCTCCCACCCTTACTCAATTTCTGCAAACTTTCCTTCGCAACCACATGACCACAAGGTAGCATCATTGGCGGATTAGATTCATTCGTTTGCTCCTTGCTCACTGGACATACGAAAATCGGATGGAATATCATGCTTCTCGGTAAAGGTATCTCTACCGCAAGTTCTGTATCCGTTGTCCAATTCGTACGTTTTGTTTTTTGGATCGTAGCGAGCTTTATGAGGGTAGGGAGAGCGATGGCCCCGGCTGTTGCAGCGAGATAAAGCGGAGATTCGGCTGAGAGGCCAAGAAGTGAACAGAATTCGCGGGTGAAGGAGGTGCAGACGTCAGACCAGGAGCTGGAAGTGTCGAAAGTTTGTCGATAAGGGGATCTTTGAAGGTTAGATTCGAACACCATGGCCGTGATAAGTTGCTGAATTTCTTTGAGGAACCGGCTTTGAAATCGAGGAAAGTAATCACGAGCATATTGAAGTGCACCCGGTAGACCATTGTTTGCGTCATCTGGGAGACCGTTTGTCTCGGGACCAAGAAACAACCAAACAAATTGGAGTTTGCTGAGTTCGAATTCGAGATTACTGCCTCGAGTTTCGAGATCCCTGCTGCTCTTTCGTGCCCATTCTATTGCTGGATGAAGATTTCGTTCTTTGAGCTGGTGTAATATATTATACATGGTTTCAAATTCGCCTTGGAGTCCTTCGTCCACAGTCTCGTCCTCTGGCGCAAGCAAGTTTGAATCTGCTCCTGGCCCCGAGCTATTCTTTTTCATGGTTTGTAACTCTTCGTAGAATGTTGATGCTACTCCGAATTGTCCTTCGCGTAAAAGGTGCATGGTGATAGCTCGATTTACAAGTTCGGTATGATTTGCAAGAGCATCGATTTCGTTAAGTAATGTTTGTTTTGGCAGATTCTAAGGAAGTAATGGTCAGCTCAAGGTTTACATGTAAGACCATAAGCATGTATCACTCACCGAGTTCACTGCTTTGCCGTAGGTACCATGTGCTTTATGGATCTTTTTTATATCATCATTAACTTTCTCAAAACCATTCTTCAATGGGTGCTGGAGTTTGGTTAAAGTTATGGAAGCGAATTGAGGTTCTAGATGAAGGAAACTGTTCAGTGATTATACATCATTATCAAAAAGCAAGCCGGGATGGAAATAGGGACATTCAATGTTTCCAGGTCTTGATGTCCCTGAGTTCCGCCGCCGACTTGCTTCTTCGGGGATTCAGGATATATATACCTGATTCAATAGTATCTCGTGCTTTTTCCAGTTGCTGTATGATCTTATCCACATCTTCAATACTTTGATCAAAGCTGGAATCCCTCTGCAGCTTAACGATCTCCTTCTCAAGAACATCCATAGCGATTGACCCCGCCTTGGTCTTTCGAATATAGGTATGTAATTTTGCCGATGTCGCTTGAAATGCTAGATGGAAGTCGAGTGTGAGAAGTCTGTAGTGTAGTGTATTGTATATGATAGTGGGAAAGGTATATGTAGACTCGGTGGTGGTGTTAGTGTCGTAATATGGTAAATGTTATTGATCTGGAAACAGCTCGTCGTGGGTACGATATGTACGATATGATTGTCCGTTAACTTTAGCGGGTCTTCATCGGATTTGATACCTTTTCTAGTTACAGGTGAACCCTGGAGAAATGATGATTTGTTAGGGTAGCTACAGGTGAATCTTACCCACTTATCGAAGGTGTTCAGGGATGATGAACACTTCAAGACTAATGACCTTGTTTCGCTTTCTCCCTTGTACCGCCGAATCACAAATCACAAATCACATGCGCAAGTCTTTGAATGAACATGCACCGGGAATGGAATGTACGGCAAAAGCACAAAAATCCCGAATTCTCTAGATGATTAATGCAACTCAAAGTTATGTGCCTTCAGAACCAAAAAAACAAAAAAAGATGGACATCTATTCTTGATCATATGAAACATACTAGGTAGGTAGGTATATTGAGAGAAATTCCTTATATATAACGTTCGTCTATTGGGAAGAAAGATAAATGCAATGAAGGTTTTCCCTTTTGACATCGACGTCACATCAAAGGACCCCAGTAACGGTTACCGCAGCACAGCGCAGAGCCTACTAGTTAGTGAATTGAGGGACCAAAGGACAGAAGGGTGATAAAGGCATAAAGGGGAATAATATGTCTTTTCGTTTCTCTATTCCTCATGCCTATGATCCAAATATGAATAGAGAGGATCTTTTGACCCTTTCCAGAACGACTTCTCATTCTTATAAAAGTGGTTCAACCTCTCAAGCAAAACCGAACGGTAATGCCAATGGCGCAACGAACACATCAACTGGCAACAAACTAGAACATGCGAAGCAGCCTTATGTATTCGCTGATCCAGTTGCTTTCAGGCATGAAAAAATCTCACCATCAATTACAGGATTAGTTACTAATGCGTGAGTTCTAACAGATATCTCGAAGAGGACAGCGCAACGGGAGTGATAGAACGTCACGGAGAACTTAGAGGCTACGAAATCTATCTTGTTGAGCAATGGGCATGTTCGAGGGTCCATCCTACGTTCGTGATTACGACCTATACGGGAGATGACAGGCATAGGATTCAAGTAGGCGTGCTGGGGATACCTGCAGATAAGGAGACATGGAATCCGAGACTTCGAGTTTACTTCAACGCCATTTCCCAATATCACGCCAGACCCAAGGACACGCCTTTGGGAACATTGATGGTGACAAATTTGAGCAGTTTTCCTTCTGGCCTAAATGTTATTCCTGTGCCGAATGGAGATGTAAGGAAGCATAGGGAAGATTTCATTGTCAACGAGAATTTGAAGAGGTTAGGATGTTCTGGACGATCCGGCATGAGTCTTCAAGCCCCGGCCGCTGC
Source organism: Botrytis tulipae (assembly GCA_004786125.1). Lineage (NCBI taxonomy): Eukaryota > Fungi > Ascomycota > Leotiomycetes > Helotiales > Sclerotiniaceae > Botrytis > Botrytis tulipae. Next base: position 21,143 of record PQXH01000283.1, read on the forward strand.
TACACAAGCCAAATTCTTCCAATTATACAGGACGAGCGATCGAATACCTCTCTATGGCGCTGTCATCGAACTAGTGAAACTTTGTCAAGTCGCCCTAATGATATTCGGGAAATTAGAACAGGAATATGCGGACGGCTGTCTCTGCGACGTTACAGAGAGAGCGATAAATGATTGGTGGACCGAGATTGGATCCGAATACTATAATATTGAACCCTCCGATGGAATCTTGGGTCCGACTACTGTGGCCGCACTCCTTGGGTTACTCATGGGTGCTAGAAATCGACTCAATTACTATGGAGCCCCGGTGGCGAAGGACGCATTTGATGTTGTTAGTCTCAAGCGTGGTATTGCTTATTTTCAAAAGTCCCAGAAGATGGAGCGTACTAGGAGATTGGATAGGCACACTTTACAGCGGTTGCATCAAAGTACTGCGAAAGGTGCTGCGGGAGAAGGCTGGGCAGTTCCAAAAGCAGTCAAATCGACCCTTGCAGAAGTCAGCGGGAAGAGTGGTGAAATGGTTATGGGAATGGTTGGTCGTGATAAGTCTGGTATTGCTGACATTGAAACCTGGGATTTAGAGCGCTTCATAAGTTTGATACATGGAGCAAGATCCAAATGGCTATGGTATGGAAAATCAAGACGGACAGGTGCCGATGATCGTGGAAAATCAGAGCCCGCTGCGGCTCACATGTCATTCACAAAGGATGACCACGGCGGGTACATGTGGTCTCGCAGCAGAGCTGATTCAATGCCACCAGAGGATGATGTAGATATCCGCAAGAAAGAAGTCTCTGATGAAATATACTCCGCACAGCCGCCAGGATCGGCCACGAGCATGTTAGAAACACCAAACGATCGAGAAATCCAACTCCATAAAGCTGTTTTCAAGAAAGCTACAGGAAAAATGAGTGAGGCCAAGCAAGGCTTTGGACGAATCAAGGATGCTGTTGGTCTACGCGGTCATACCAGTAAACAATCGAAAGACGAAATTCGTGAATTCGATGAGAACGGCGGTTATTTTAGCCCGGGACATCTGACTGCAACACCTCATGGAATGGGCACACCATCTAGCCCGACAATCAATAAAGCATTTACTTGGAAAACCAAACCAGGAGAATATGAAAATGGGTTTCCAAAAAGTAAAGACTTCGTAAATGGATTAGCGCAAGCTGGACTACGCGAAAGTGATAGCGAATCACCTCCTGGTAATTCCAAGACAAGCTTACCAGGTGTCACCCAAGTTTTAACTGCTTCACAATTGGAAGAAAGGAAAGCCGCGGAAGCCGAAGAACAATGGCAGGCACAGGCGCAAGAGATTCGTCGTGAACTTGTCGCAAACGAGCCTTCAATTTCAGGGTCCATTTGTGGTGAGGGTGACCTTGAAGGCCCAGTTCTAGAAGCAGAACGTAGTGATAATCATAATTTTGTGGCGATACTTCATCGTCGGCATAGTGTTTCCGATGCGTCCCATTTTAGGAGACCTCGTTTCGAAGATCAATTACAGCGTCATGTGTCTTTCAGTGACGCCGAAGACGCTGTTCTAACTTGGGAACCTGTTAGTATTACTGACAAGTTTGACGAATCAGATGACTGGCTCGCTTTACAAAATCACAAATTACTCAACGAGGATTATAAACGAATATACGAGAAGATATTGGACCTTCAAAATAATCTATGCCCATGGGTACAAAGGAAAATTGACGGGATCAACCATTTAGACGATCAAGCTGCTCTTGATCAGGAAAGGTTTCAGGAATTACACATACAGTTGAGCGAAGAATACCAAGATTTAAGGAATAATACACAGGATTTCCTTGGTGAAGAACGATCACATGTTACAGAAACTCTCAAGGATATTGAAGTCCTTGGGGCCAAGCTTGAGTACGAGCTCAATTCTCTTGTGTCGAAGGTACAGGATGTAGAGGATGGAGTATCTCAATTCGAAAGACAGGTAGATGATCTGGAGGCAAGAGCAGACGAACTGGAAAACATTTTTAGAAAGGAAAGTTGGGCTCATTGGCTTGTTCGCTCTATTACGGGAATTGGTACTGGACCAAATATTTTGGCACCAAGGAATCCTTGAATTTTATATCAATCTTGTTGATCCGAGGAGATTCGTTTAGCAGGCGTTTTGGGAATACCCATCAAGCATTTATATTTATTTGAGCATGGTAGTATGGATTGGAGTTTTAGAGATGGGGGCAGTGGACTTAAAAAGCCACCTTGTGTGATCCTTATATCACATTCTATTGTACAATATTAACATCAATGAGCTTATCATCACCCATAAATATTCTTCATAGCCTCGACGTATCCTGGTGGAGTCCTTTGCGTGCCTGCCTTTTCATCATCATGTCATCTTTGCATCATTTGTTTACTCAAATGAACCGGCTCAATAATACACAACTTCCTCCAACCTTTCTTCATAGATATCTTTAATTTTACATTCCAAATCCACCACCTCCGAATCCTCCGCCACCAGCTCCCTTGGCTGCGGCCTCAGCTTGTAATAACTCGGAAATCTTCATTTGGACGTCGAAAAATTTGGATGCGCAGCGGTCGATACAGACGCCTTCGCCTTTATTGAGTTCTCCCTCGCGGTAATCTTTGGGAATGCACTTTTTGATGCAGGATTGACTGAGTCTAGAGGCGAAATCATTAGCATGGGTTTAAATCGTGAAGGTATTCCAAGTAAAAATGAAGCCATTCCTAGCTTCTGGGGCACCGACGCTTCGCTACCCCTCCATGAGCAACTGCCGTGAAGGTAGATTGTTTGAGTATGGAATATAGCTATATAGGGCCGAGTGCAACGAATTATGGAATTTTGGGGGCCTGCCCCAAATGACAAATGAATTCATTAACAACGTACTTGTTGAACATATCAGTAATCAAATCCATCTCTTGCTCAGCAGCAGCGATTTTCTCCTGCGAGGATGGTTGAGGACGACCCATTCCGAACATCGACATGATTGCGGTATTTTATGTGTGTGTGAAGTTGGGAGATATATGATTCGTATACGAGAGGAATGTATTATTATCGAATAGATTTGGCCTTTTTGGTTTGATATCTGCGATTCAATCCTAGGTGGATGAACTTTGAAGGGAAAGCTCAACTAGCGTCGGTAAATCATTGTTCCGGAGATACACATTTTTTGGAAGATAAAAATCGAAGTTGAGCTTACAATAATTCCATCAATTTCTTCGTCAACAGTAACACTCTCTTGTTTACCAACAATTGGTCTGAGAGTGTGTAATAACTAATTGGTATGTATAGTATTTCTTCTTTGCTCTATTGCTCAACCTCACTATGAGTTTATATGATGATTTCCATATAACATTAGAACCGTTGCGACTGACACCCTTCTTCGGGAGAGTGGTTGATCTCACATCGATCCGTTGTCTGAAAAAACTCAACTTTTATATCTTCATTTGCTTTCACTTTGTTTTCCGTTGGATATAAGCTAATTGAGTCGCTTTAAAGAATATAGAATGAGTTCTCTTACTGGTCTTCGGTTTCTTAGACCCTACCTCTATCATGATATTCTTCCGGTAAAGCCAGCTGCATATGCTCGACTCTTTTCTACACATTACTCTTTACGCAATGAGAGGTGGAAGAGACCCGACTGCGAGACAGAAGAGAGCGTTAAGATTCGTAGGGTAAAGTTGAAGGAAAGTTTAGATCCCACCGAAACTAGGATAAAAAAACTTCAGTTAGCTGGCGCTCTTCATTATCCTAGAATTAAAAAGGTTGGTAAAATCGCATCGGTGAAAAGTTGTCTTGAGAAATGTGCGGAAATGTTACCAGGTGTGGATAGTGATGAAGCAATTGCTCTTACGTTGCATGGTAAGGAACCATCTTCGAAGCAGAGAATGAATAGGAGTTGATTTTTTTGTAGGTAGAATTGAAAGTATGCGAAAGCTTGGCTCCAAGCTTGTCTTTATGAATATAATAGAAGATGGTTATTCAATTCAATTAGAAGCTGAATCTGGGATGATTCTCAAGAACCAAGATGTCAATGTGCAGTTACCGATTTCCTTCGAAAACTTGACCTACCTGATGCAACGTGGAGATTTTATTTGTGAGTGAAGATTTTATGTGTTCATGTTATTTGTGAATCTAACATATAACAGCTGCAACTGGTTACCCAATTCGAAAGGAAAATGGGTGTTCCACTCTCAGATTGATCGAAATACCTAAAGTATTGACTCCAAGTGTGGCGCCAGTACCTCGAAAGTTGAACGATCCAGAAAGTCGTATTCGAAGTCGACATCTTGATCTTCTTGTCAACAATGATGTTGCTGCTACTTTACGACTTCGATCCAAAATCACACAACATATCCGTGATTTCCTAGTTCAAGACAATTTCCTCGAATTTCAAACACCAATCCTTGCCGACAAGGCTTCAGGTGCCATGGCTCAACCATTCAAAACGAATGCAACGGAGTTCCCCGAAAAACAGTTGGCTCTGAGAATAGCTCCTGAGTTATGGTTGAAACGTTTGGTTATTGGTGGTTTAGATCGAGTCTTCGAGATTGGTCCTGCATTCAGAAATGAAGGTCTTGATGCGATACATAATCCGGAATTCACAACTTGTGAATTTTACAAAGCATACGCTGACCTCGAGGATCTTATTTCCATGACCGAGAAGTTAATCTCAGGCCTTGTAAGGCTTGTTAATGGATTGCGTGATGATCCTCAACAAGTCAAATACATGCCTTTTGCAAATCTTCCACCCTTCGAAGAGGATTTATACACAAAACCCTTTAAACGAATCGAATTCATACCCGCAGTCGAAGCTGCACTTGGGGAAACGCTACCAGATCTCCAGAAATATGTCGCCAGAAACGACCTTCTCGAACTCTTTACAAAGCATAGTCTCGAAGTCCCCGAAAACCCAACCCTTCCTCGTCTCCTAGATAAACTTGCATCCCTCTACATCGAACCCCATTGCTCGGAACCAACATTTATCATGCACCATCCTTCCTCCATGGCACCCCTTTCCAAATCATTCCTCGATCCCAAAACCAAGCAGCTTGTCTCCGCGCGGGTGGAACTATTCATTCAGCATCAAGAGATAGCGAATATGTACGAGGAGGAAAATTCACCATTCCAACAAAGATATAAATTCAGCGAACAGTTGAAGTTTAGGGATATAGAGAATCCGGTGGATAAAGTGGATGAAGGATATATCCAAGCGTTGGAAGTCGGATTACCACCTACTGGTGGATGGGGATGCGGAGTAGATAGATTGGTTATGTGGTTGAGTGGTTCGAAGAGAATCAGTGATGTTTTGCCGTTTGGCAATTTGAGGAATGTGGTTAATTTGGGAGCAGTGAGCAAGAGGGAGATATAGATACAGATTCATGGGGGAAATGGATCAAGGCATATCTTGGGCAAAAGTTCATTGAATAGGATGAAACAGGAACAGATTTGAAGAAAATCCAACCACAATTACCACTCTGTCCCCCTTTCTACCTCTCGTTATGTTCAACCAATCACTTTTCTCGCTCTCATGACTTCATACCTAGAAGATAGCAACAGCATTTGGTGGACTTGCTACCCCACCAGGAAAGTTCAACGGCGCACTAGTGAAAAAGAAAGAGTATCGATTCTGCTCCGCGCATACTTTTGCCAATTCTTCGAGATTCCAGAGTTCGCCTATTGGACAGCCGCTTGGCAGGGAAGTCAGTTTGATGTTGACGTCGGTGGAGGGATGGAAAGATAGTAAACTGTCTGATGTTTTCTCGGGGCCAGGAAGAGCTAGAGGGGGGAGCTATTTGATTTGAGAAGGAAGAGATGGGGAAAAAGAGAGAAGAAGTAAATAACATAAACTCACAACAAAGCCAACAAAGCCAACAACCAATCATGCAAAACCCACTCCGTATTTGCCTCTGGTGGTCAACTCTCAAACCCAACCGTATCACACGCTACGGCAGAAAAATGTTGATTCCATATCCATTCCACTGTTTCTTCACATGCCTTCACGCCTACGAACTCATGGGCGTTTTTCGCACCTCGAATACATTCTTCAGTATTCGCCTCCTCATACCATTTCACAAACCCACTCCTCACAATCAAGATGTCCGCTTCTTTGAATATGACTCCTTGTTCCTTTGCAATTTTCTCGATCTCCACACTAATTTCGTGTCTCGTGACCGGGGAATAGGAGATATTGTGGCGCTGGGCGTAGGCTACATAGTCGATTAAGACGGCGCGTCCGACGATGCCGCCGCGAGTGGTCCAGGCATCGATTCTGTTTTTGCAAGGGGTTTCTGGGAGGGGAGAGCTGATTTCGGAGTGGGGAAGGTTATTATAGTAGAGGGATGTGGCTTGGTGGGCCCAGTGACCTTTACGAGTCTTGTTAACTTGAGTTGGAGGATTGGATTGTGGAATGGAGGTGAGGAGAAGGGCATGCAATGTATGTGATATGTTGAATGGAAAAAGAGAATGGGGAAGACTAACGAAATCCATCCCATTGAGAACCGCTTTGCGTATTGATGGATATCACATCATCGTACGCTTTGATACCAAATGGAGCCAGATCTCGAATTGTATGATTTGGAACCTCGCGACCGAATCCAGGTTCGTGAATGCGGTCTTGAGACCAACTTTTTGAGAGCAAGCAGATGTTAGTATATGTGCATTGTTACTTTCCTCTCTCGGTGATCATCGAATAGAAAAGTGAGTTGTGGGATAGATAGGAATGGGAAAGAATGAGAATAAGACACACTTCAATGCAACACTTTTGCCAGACTTAATCTCCTTGCTTGCTTCGAGTGTATTTTCGGGCGTGAGTAAATTTATAGTACCACAATTATCTCGCTCGCCGTTTTTGTCAAAGAGACCCCATGCCGTTCCGTGAGGCATTCCCGCGACTGTCGGCATGTCTTTGAAGGAGGGGAGATCTTTGACATACATCTTGGGGATTGCTTCGGGTGAGTGGCTTGAGGATGAGAAAGATGGAGTTGGAGTTGAAAGGTTGAGCTTTTGGAGCGGGCATCATTCAACATATACTTTTATGGAATATATTATAATAGCTGTGCGATAAACGTCGTCTTTCCGGGACTAATGCAGGTGACGAAAAGCGACACATGTATTGTGTTTATTAATCTTTCTATCATAGCGGCCTAGATATTCCTGATGGTAGAATTGTATACTTTCTGCCTGTACAAATAATTTGTCTAATAATCTTTCTATTGTATCGATCCAAATACTTATACAGCTAGGAAGTGGATAATGCTTCATCTAAACATGGGTTACTAATCACCTCATATTTTATTACTTTTTCATATATATACATGTAGCTTCGAAGTTGTATATTTTCTGACTATGTTTATTAATCTTTTTATTGTACTAGTCTAAATACTTATGTGTCTAGAGGGTACATCACTCTGGAACTGTGAAAACCAGGTTGATTGCCTTGTAGTTTATCATCTTGTGGCATCGAGCTTCAGAGTTTTATACGTTCTGGCTGCACGAGTATAGTAATCGCAATTAGCCTTCTAGGTGAACAGAAGAAATGTGGATGGTAGCGCTATCTTAAAACCCGACAAAGTAAGACTAAGCTCCTTGTCAATCTTGAACATCAACGTCTGTTTATGTATAACTTGAGACGCATCGACCCCCCCCAACAAACCAACTCGAAGTCATCTTCTTCTTGTCTGTAATGAATCAATTGTAATAAGAAGTTGAGCCGGAATTGGATTTTGCCTTTCCTTTCACCGCTTTTACTTACACCCTATACGTAGGAGAAAAACCGGCCGCAATTGACCATTTAAATCTTTATTAGAACCTTTGAATTAATTGAATCCTAAATCAATTATAAATAAAACAATTGAATTTGAGAATATGAAATTAATTCTTATCTTTTAATTATATTGATACCTATTAAAAAAAAAAAATTGTATCAAATTTGAAGAAAAGAATTGGATTATTGAAAGTATTCAGAAGTGGTCAATTCCGGTCTGTCTCCTACGTATAGACACCCCACCCGCATGCTCCAGTCCTCAATCCTCTCTTATCATTATAAATAGTTGTGATGGAATGATGGAACAAATTCAATACCAAATACCTAACTATCTAGGTAGGTAGTTCCATAAGCTATTCAACCAATTCATAGAGGGAGCAGTGACGCATGGAATCTGGACAACGACTGATGGATTAATCATGACGTCGTCCAGTTCCCACTTATGCTTCTGCTGGAGTTTGCCCCCCCTAAATCCGGCCCTAATACCAATCCTAATGTATATATGCATTGCTGGTTGACATACTTGGTGATTGTCTTTGTTGAAATAATTCTCAAGTAAGAAATCTAGACAAAACAATCTATAATCAGCCAGCTACACCTCTTCTTTTAATTGCAACAATCATGCCTAGAGTCTTTTTCATCACTGGTACTTCCACCGGGTTCGGAAATCATCTCGTCCAAGAGGTTCTAGATAAGTAAGCTCTCTTTGAGAAATGGTTTAAAAATGCTTAACTGATCTCAATCTAGAGGAGATATTGCCGTCGCAACTGCTCGTAAGCCTGAGACTTTAAAGTTCAAGGGGACAAGTGAGAAGGTACTATATCTCTACCACATACGATAGAGCTCTCTAATAGCAACAGAACTTTCTGGCTCTCAAACTTGATGTAACTAGTCAATCTGACATTGAAAACTCTTTCAAATCCGCAATCGATAAGTTTGGCCGCGTCGATGTAGTCGTCAACAATGCAGGATACGGCCTTGCCGGTGTCTTTGAAGAAGTCAGTGAGCAACAAGCTCGTACTCAGATGGAGGTAAACTTCTTCGGTCTTCTTGCCGTAACCAAAAAGGCAATGGAGGTAATGCGAAACCAAAAGCCATGTGGCGGCCTCATTCAACAAGTCACTAGTATTGGAGGTCAAAGAGGCGTGCCTTTTTTCAGCATTTACTGTGCAAGTAAATGGGCAGTCGAGGGCTTTACTGAAAGTATTAGTCAAGAAGTGAAGCCAGAATGGAACATCAAGTTCACTTGTGTTGAGCCGGGTGGATTCCGAACTGATTGGGCTGGAAGATCTATGCAATTTCCCGAGAAACGAAACCCTGCGTATGATCATCTAAATGCCAAGGAAGCAATGGAAAAGAGGAACGGTACTCAAGCTGGAGATCCAGAGAAAGGTGCGAAGGCAATGTACAAGCTTGCTACACTCTCAGATCCACCTTTGCGAGTAGTCATTGGAAGCGATGCTTACAAGGCAATCATGGCGAAGATCGAAGCGTATGGGGAGAATTATAAGAAGTACGAGGAGATCTCTAATAGTTGCGATGTTGACGAATGAGCAATAGCATAGTTGAATTGCCTGTCATGCAATTAATTTATAAAGATAATCTGTATTCTACCAACCTTTCCAACTGAATCAAGAACATGGTGGTGAATCATGATGGATGTGATGGGATTTCTTTTGACCCTTCTATTATGCAGCCATCCGCCTTGGCAAAAATCATGTGTCATTCAAGAAACTCACGAATACCTACTTCCGGCCTCCTAAACAACAAACGAAAAAGGCTCTCGTCGTACCTTCCTTCGATCATGATTCTTCTTCTCCGAAAGACATCACTTCGGAGGTTCGGACATGGATCAGCCGATGGGACAATTCAATACCGTTTAAGTAAACAAAGTGAAAGGTTTGAATAACCTCAACATCTGAAATCAACTGGTCTCTTTTGCGGCATTCAAGTGTGAAAATACTGGTACGACTTTTTTGTCGCATCTCTTTTATGCTTGCTTTATGCTTTGCAAAATCCACTGCCAGAACTTCAACCTTGTACTTTATTCTCTTCTACCATGACATCGAGTGAACAGCTTAGCAGGCTCAATACAAATTATCATGAGCCAAAGAAAGGCTCTCCCCGCTTAAATATCTATGAGCTCTACCAAGTCGAACAATACGAAGCACAGGAGTTATTCGAATTTGAGCAATATGTCAAAATCATTCGATTTGCCGAAGCTGTGTGCTCTGGTACTCATCCTCGATTTGGCGTTTTTCCTCAATCTGACCCTGGAGCGCACATGACGGTATTTACTGGTCACATGAAATCCACACAATATACATGCTAATATTGGTTGTTAATTCTAGGGCGCGGAAGCTTCCAAGGAGGTGGATGTTGAGTTTAAGAAGATTGGCTTTGAAAAACTCAAAAATACGAAAGGATTGAAACCCATGCCAGAAGCAGACAAAAAGACGAGAAAGAAAGGATTCGCTGAACAGACTATAATGGATGCAGAGGATCTGCATGGAGCTCGATATGTCCATGATTCAGACATGGACTGTTATGAGGTTTTATCGTTGAATTCATCTGCCTCCACTGAGGATATCAACAAGGCTTACTCTGATTTGAGTATGTCAATACATTTCTATATTTATGGCAACTCTGCTAACAAGCTCGAGAACGGACCTATAATCCAGAGTCCGATGAAGGGAAAATGAAATTGTACGGAAAAGAACCGACAACTTTACAAGACATAAGACAAAAATGGATCAACATCCAGCGTGCATTTATGATACCATCGGATCACGACAGGAAGTGGAGCTACGATAACGATAGAAAGATGCGCCTGAAGGACCTTGAGCGAAGAGACAAACAACCGGACGAACCCACAGCAAAAATTCAGTTCGCTGCCTTTCGCGAGGAAGTAGTTCGTTCAATAGGAGTGCCTCATCCTGATGACCCTCCCGAGCCATATAACGAAGATTTCTTCAAAAGTGTCACCAAAGGCATTGTCGTCGAAGAGAAAGACATAAACTATGATTCAAACTATTATCATGATCTGGGTGCTAATGACACAAAGAAGAGCTCGTCGTGGAATGGAGTCATTAGTAAAAATCACCTCGGGAGTCTCTTGCGAAGTATCGGTGAGAAGATAGTGATCACTCTTTTACAGGCGATAAGGTACTAAGCGGTTTTTAGCTCATGACTATATCCGTAGTCTCAGACATGCCAAAAATCAGAATGCTATGGACAAGGTGCGCTCCGAATGGAACCAGAAGTTAACCTCTTACATGATACTGAAGGATGAGAAACTTCGTAAGAAATACAATGAGCAAAATAACAGCCATAAGTTCTACGAACATTTGCAAAAGGAACATGATTCCAAAGAACTTGAAGGAGTCCACAACTCACTGGCTCTAGTATCAGAGAAGATGGAGCTTCATGGCAAGAGTGTTAGTTTGCAGCCAGCTGCTACAGGTAATTCCTTTCGAAGACCATCCACAGAGAAGAATAATGCTTTTGTGGAGGGTGTCTCGGATGATGGAGCTAGTGCTTCTGATATGATGACTAGAGTGGAACAAAATACAGAGATAGATGACTCCGTCCTTATCACATCCACTGAAAAGGTCAGCGATCGTATTCAAGTAAATACCCCTACTACCACTGACCGTATTCCCGAATTAATGTCTCAAGCCTTTTCCATTAGTAAGGTCTCGATACAAAATAGATCTACTGATCAAAATGCCCAATCATCGACTGGCTCACTCATATCTTCTACATTGCAAAGAAAACTACTACAGGCGCGGGAAACTCAAGCACAACGCGCATCTCAAGAAAAGAAAGCCCAATCAAAACTCTCAGCTCAAGTAACAGAGCAGAGTGCCAAATCTTTGAATGAAGCTCGAACCCAGCATCCAGCTGCTCAACATCAACTACCCAAAATTCACCAACAGGATTCCGGAAGAGAAGGGACAACAAAAAGATGATCAGAAGGTGGAAAAGAGAAACGAAGAAGGGGAGAGAGAAGAAGGGAAAGAGAAAGGGTGCGAAAAAAGTGATGAAGATGAAGCGCACCAGAGTGATGTCTTTAAGAGAGACAAGGAGTGAATGTCTTCGGGTTGCCAATGGACTAATCGCCTACTATCCTATGCTTAATAAGTATCTTGAAGTTCCTTATTAATTCAATCATAGGCATATGTATCGGCACCATGTTCTTCAAGCCCTAGCATGTCACTCAATGAAGGTTGTGAAAAGAAGATCCGAGTGCTGATCTTGCGGCCAATACGGACATATCTCCATAAACAAGCTACCACTCAAGATGATGATCTCATGTCGCCTATCACGATTCAAAATACAATCTAGTGTTATATTCTTGATTCATTATGTCCTCCTAAACATTACGAAGACCAATCGATGATTCATGATACACATCTCTCATAGGTAACATTTGCAAATTGCTCATTTGATATCTTGGGTTGGTGGCACGCAGTTGTGTAAAGCTGAGAAAAGAAAACGCCACAATATAATCTCAAAACGCCACCATTGACCCATGCATAATCATGTCCAATAAGCATCATACTTTCCGTTTCTGGCTCCACACATATACGGTATCGAGCGGATAAGTACTGGGTGGCTGTCTGTAATTCCGTGTGTCTCATTATGAAGTTGGGTTGGAGTTTCATCCTTCTCGGCAGTAGTGAATTTGATAAAAGGTTATTGAGAAGTTTTAATACGACAGTGAATAGTAGCTAGCTTTGGTTTATTTTTTTTTCTTAAAAGTCCCCCTCTCCTTGATCTTCAAAATCTGAAGGTTATATCATCGGGCTGTTGCACTTTACATAACTCCCGTCTTCGTGATTTATAACTTCGAAAGCATGGCATTCTCTCTTATCTGGATCTTTGTATCCATTCTCGTACTCTGGATCTCCAATGCGTACCTTTCGCTGAGACGAAATATTGCGATTGCAAAGACCACTGGCCTTCCCTACATCATATCTCGTGAGTCAACTGTAAAACCTTTGTATCTTTGTGAACTTATTACTAAATGTTGGTGTAGCAATCAACGGCATAGCTGGGTATCTCTGGACCGGTATCCATGATATTGTCTTCAGTATCCTGAAATGTCTACCATATTCTCAAAACTGGCTATATCCAATGATTATGTAAGGTCGCATTGCATTACCATACATCCAATCAACTGACTCATAGCAGGTATCTTGACCCCCATCGAGGATGGCACTACAGCCAGGAACTGCGTGAGCTACATGGCGAAGCATTTCTCATCATTAGTCCTGGTCAGATATATCTTAGCATGGCCAATGCAGATACCATATACCAAATGTCTATTCGGCGAAATCATTTCCAGAAACCCATCGAAGTATATGGAATTGTCGATTTGTATGGAAAGAATATTCTCACCACGGAGAAGGATGAATGGAAACGTCATAAGAAAGTTATCGCACCTGCATTCTCGGAGAGGAGTTATGCTATAGTGTGGAAGGAAACTATGAACCAGGCGTATGGAATGCTAAGACATTGGTCAGGAGCGAAAAATTCGAATGAAGAAAACCTGGAAGTTGAAGATACTGCACCAGATACTGCGGTTTTAGGTCTACATGTTATTTCTGGAGCAGCGTATGGCATTAGCCAGAGCTGGGAAGGAGACGACAAGGAGTTGGGTGAAAACATAGTTCCCGGTTTCAATACTGCTAAGCTTGAGGGTAATCATCGATTGATGTTTAAGGAAGCTCTGGGTACATTAGTTCATGATATCATTTGGGCAGCGCTTGCTCCGATGTGGGTATACAGTAAGTGGAATTTCTTTCTTGGTAAGTCTGGACTAGAGGTGACATCTGACACGAGTTTAGGTATCTCACCTTTCCATAAGAAGTGGTATCAGTCATTTGTCGAATGTGGTGACTATTTCAATGAGCTATTTGATCACAATTTGAAGGTTATTGAAAGTGGCCAGAATAAAGATTCTGCGGCAATGGGCATTATAGGTAATTATAGTTCTTGAATTCATGAAACGAATACTAATCAAACATCAGGTTCTTTGGTAGAAGCTACTCGACTCGAATCCTCGGATGATTCGAAGAAAATGCTCACCAAGCAAGAAGCGATAGCCGATTCCTTTATATTCTTCTTCGCAGGCCACGAAACTACATCTAACGCAATACACTTCACAATCCTATTCCTGTCTATTTCCCTCAGGGCACAAGATCAACTCCAATCAACGCTTGATACAGTTCTTGCAGATAGATCATCAGAATCCTGGAATTATGAAACAGATTTCCCGGCTTTACACGACAGTTTTGTTGGAGCCGTCATGAACGAAGCCTTAAGAGTCATGTCCCCTGTTATTGCCATTCCGAAGGTTAGCTTGGAATTGCGACAAATGAATTATGACGGAAGAATTGTCACGATCCCGGCAAATACGCTTCTTCATTTTGATGTCCTGGGTGTGCATCGAAACCCTCGTTATTGGCCATGCCAAAAAAGCCAGATTAGCAATAAATCTCACGATTTAGATGACTTTGTACCTGAGAGGTGGATGCCTGGCTATGAGGAAAATTCAAAAGACAAGGCCTCCCCTGACGCTTCGAATGACAACCTACTCTTTGTACCACGTAGAGGAGCATTCATACCTTGGTCAGAAGGCGCTCACGCGTGTATGGGGAAAAGATTCTCGCAAGTTGAGATGATGGCTGCATTGGCTGTGATATTCAAAGTCTGGAGCGTTGAGTTGGATGTCAAAAAATGGGCAAGTGATGAGGAGATTGAGAAGATGAATGTCGGAGATAGGAGAGTTGTTTACGAGAAAGCAATGGAGAGAGCGAGACGACTTATAAACGAGAGTGAGACTGTTATTACGCTAAAGATGTCTGGAGAATCTATCCCTTTGAGGTTTGTCAAGAGGGGAAAGGAGAGGTTCAAGGAATGTTTTCTCTGAAGTGGGTTAGCTGTTGCAATGAAAGCATCCAAGTTGGGGATGGGTGTTACAGAGATTAACTTCCTACTCTCTGCCATTTTCACAGGGATGGGTAAGCACTTGAGCTATCGAAGTTCGAGTGCCTCAAACTGCCAATTTCAGATACAATGATTAGAATTAGCATTTCATGAGTGCTTTTGAGAATACAAATGAATTGGTGAGGTTGTTATTTACACATAACATCCTGAGCCTAACGATAGACTTCAATTATCATATTCTCCAAGTGATATGCACTCGTCTCATTCTATCTTCTTTTCTTTCATCCTCGCCTCAACTCCGCTCTTACATTTGAGTACTCAGCATAAAACGTGTGTATAAAACGATCGAGTGTGAAGTCAAAATTCAAGAGCTAGTATCTCTAAGCTCACATACTGATTTTGCAATTTGCGATGACAAGGTATACTTAGACCAAGATTTTAGATTAGAGTAAATAGCAATTTATCATCGAGAATATCAACAAATTTTTATAGCAATAACACCACTGAAGAAATAATAAACTGATAGTAATTATGTTTTCGAAAAAATTATATCAATTGTATTTGTTTTTAAAATAAATTAAAAAGATTCAAAAGAAATGATTTTTAATTTTAGTTTATTATATTTTATAGTTCTTTATAATATTTATATATATTTACTATAAAATATATTAAAAAAATTATAAAGATTTCGAAAATATATATAACATTCAAAATAAAAATAATTTTAATAATAAATTGAATAAAATTTAAAATAAATAGTTTTTAATTATTATATTTTATATTTATTTATATTGCAAGGCTAAGCGCTTAGTAAGAAGAAAGGCTAGGCTGAGGCTAGACTATACTGGGAGTAGTATTATAATAGTACTATAGGAGAAGCTTAGGCTTGTAGAATATATTTATAGATTCACTATTATTAGACTTTGAATTAATATTGTATTATGTAATATTGTATACATATAAAAGTGAGTATTAGAATAAGATCTTAATACAGGGACTCAAGTTATTTATTTATACTTTTTCCAACCCTCTATACAGCCTATAATATGTAGGTGGTGTACATGAAAATATTAATTTGAAATCAATATTAATTTGAAATCACTTTCTTTATTGATTTCAAATCAATATTATAATAAAGAAAAATTATTATTGCGTCT